>JAWPHD010010194.1:0-96180 GCA_037043455.1 Cyrtodaria siliqua | reverse complement strand
TACCCCGGCAACCAGGTATCAAAACAATGTCCCAGAAGATAATAATTGATATCATACCGGTCCAGTCTGTAGGAATTGGTATTGCAGTGTAATAATTGATATCATACCGGTCCAGTCTATAGGAATTGGTATTGCAGTGTAATAATTGATATCATACCGGTCAAGTCTGTTACCGGTCCAGTCTGTAGGAACTGGTATTGCAGTGTAATAATTGATATCATACCGGTCCAGTCTGTAGGAATTGGTATTGCAGTGTAATAATTGATATCATACCGGTCAAGTATGTTACCGGTCCAGTCTGTAGGAACTGGTATTGCAGTGTAATAATTGATATCATACCGGTCCAGTCTGTAGGAATTGGTATTGCAGTGTAATATATTTAATTGATATCATACCGGTCAAGTCTGTTACCGGTCCAGTCTGTAGGAACTGGTATTGCAGTGTAATAATTGATATCATACCGGTCCAGTCTATAGGAACTGGTATTGCAGTGACCAGAATGTAATGATATAATAATTATGATTTTCAAGAGTGTTTGATGATTGACTGAAGAAAGCGAAGCGGCTACAGATTTGTAGCTAGGAAAGACCGACCTGGCAGCGCCCATGGTGGCACAGCCATAATTGTCCGATCCAAAATGAACGCAACAGAGATTGATAACAAGACAGACACCACATTTGTTGCAGCTGCCTTCACCTGTAGCAAAATGACGAAACCCCTGATAGTTGGAAGTCTCTACCGCCCAACCGACAACAATATTGATTACACCAGAGAGCTCTTCAGAGCCAAACAGGAACTACACTCCAAGCACAAAGACCACATTATATGGATTGGAGGTGATGCCAACAACTTACCTGATATAGATTGGTCAACAGACAGCATCACTCAGCATAGCTATGTGTCCCCATTAACAAGGCGTTCATTGACTACTGAATGATATTGGTTGTCAACAGATGAGCGAATATTTTCCCAACGTACTGGACAAATACCCTCCCGTATCAACAGATGCGTCCCAGTGCCAGGGGTTGGGTGACCATGACATTGTCTTAGTGGATACTGATATCATCACATGCAGAAGTAAACCAGTGTTAGAGGCCTTATTCATCTTTGGAAAAGCGCTAAAATCACTGACATGAGTAGAGAGCTATCAAACTTCACTTCTGAATTTGTATCTCTTAACACAAGAGCCACTCCTGTAGACACTCTTTGGACGACATTAAAACATGCTTGCATCAAAGCAATAAACAAGCATGTTCCTTCCAAGATGTATTCCACCAGATTCAGCGAACCATGGTCAACTAGAGCTATCCGTAGGCTTGCACGGAGGAAGCATAGGGCTTACAAGAAGGCCAGAAAGACCAAAGAACAGACTGACTGGGGTAAACACATACAGAAAAACAACCAGCAAAAATGCAGGAAAGCCTATAATGAACATGTCAGAGGATTAGTCAGTGATGACATGAATCATAAGAAGCTCTATGCCCTCATTAAAAGCAAGAAACGTGATGGTTCTGGAGTGGCCACACTGAAGAAGGATTTTTTCCCCATGCAGACCCCAAAGCCAAAGCTGAGATCCTAAACCAGGAATTCTCTTGTTTTCTCTAAGGAAGATACAACAGAATATCCAGACACGGGACCCAGCTCTATCCCAACTGCACCGGATCTGAACATACATCAGAATGGAGTCAACAAACTCCTGCAAGAACTAACTCCTCACAACGCTTCTGGCCCCGACGAGATACCTTCCCGATTCCTGAAGGAAATGGCACCCCCCTCTCCCCAGTTTGACTTTGATCTACCAAACATCATTAGATCAGGGCATCAAACCAAGTGACTGGAAAACAGCAAATGTTACACCACGTTTCAAGAAAGTAGATAAATCGAAACCATCGTCCTATTACCCTTACATCAATATGCTGCAAAATCATGGAATATATCATACATAGTTTTACAATTTCTTATCCCCAAAGGTAGAAAGAAATATATAGTCCAATTCTATATTCTATAACTTTATTTCTACATGCTACCAACTATAATGGTGAATTAATATTTACAACAGTTTACTAAGAATGATAGTGTCTCACATAACTACTGATCTCTTGTTTGTCTCTAGCAAGTCCAGGTAAAAAGCCACGAACAAAGAAAACCCTCCCTTTTCATAAGGTCCCTTCCAAATAAGGGTCTAGCATGGTCGTAAATATTAGCATGCTAACTCATCAATCGTATAGCATCTACAAATAAGGAATGCTAACACATAAATCATGTAGCATTAGCATTAGTCTGGTTCATAGAGCATCTCCCAAATAAAGGATGCTAACCCATAAATTATGAGCATCAGCATTAGTTAGCCCTGCAGAGAGATACACATTTAGATTTATGGTGCTAACCGAAGACAGACATAATGTACTCAGTAACCAGGCTCGAATACTGGTACCTGTACAAAATTACAACAATAGCCATCTCATGAAATTCTTTGATTCAAACAACATCCTCTCCGACAGACAACACGGCTTCAAAAAAAAAAGATCTTGCGAGAGCCAACTGATACTTACGATCCATGACCTGGTTGCTGGACTAAACAACAAGGGACAGATCGACGCCATACTATTTGATTTTAGCAAGGCGTTTGACAAGGTCGCCCGGGAGAGATTGGCCATCAAACTCGACTACTACGGAGTCCGAGGAAACACACTGCAGTGGGTCAAGAACTTCCTAGCATCTAGAAGTCAGCAGGTAGTGATGGATGGCGAAAACTCAACAGCAGCTAGAGTCACCTCCGGCGTACCTCAAGGCAAGGTAATGGGTCCTTTGCTGTCCCTCATTTACATCAATGACCTCCATTCCAGAGCCAATGCTTCGGTAAGACTGTCTGCTCTACCGCAACATCAACCCAGCAGCTGACACATTGTCCCTCCAAGCTGATCTGGACAGCCTACAACAGTGGGAGAAAGAATGGCACATGGACTTCTATTCTGATAAATGTGAGCACATATGCATCACCAACAACAGGAATGTCATAAACTCACATTACACCATCCGTGACCAAGTGCTTAAACAGACAAACAAATCGAAGTGTCTGGGAGTCACCATAGATAGTTCATTTCACCACAGGTGACTACAGGCGTGACAACAGTGCCACCAGCATGTTGACAACCCTTGGTTATGTGTCCCTACATAGCCGAAGACAACAGGCCAAAGCTGTAAGGATGTACAGAATTATACATCAACTGGAAGAGATACCAACCAGCCCATTCCTCCAACCTAGGAGCAAGTACAAGGGGTCATGACAGTCGCTACTTGATACCACACAGCAGGGTTAAGGCTCATACGTTCTTTTTTTCCAGCAGGGATCATATTGTGGAACAGCTTGCCGACCAGCACGATCGATGCACTATCCATTGACATATTCAGGTCAAGGGTTGTGGTAGTCCTCGGATAGACCAAGACAGATGTTTTTATACTGTTTTTATACTGCTTTTAATTGTACATACACACTTTGATCCTCCTTCACGTGTGCACAGTCACTTCTCTGTGCGAGTATGTTCCAGAGGAACCCTGCACATTATTGGAAGAAGATTTGTTTGTTTGTGTGTATGATGTTTAATGTCATTTTCAACACATGTAAGGTTATATATGACGGTAGATTTTTTTGTGGTGGAGGCAGACCACCCACTTTTCCTGGGTAGAACCAGTACTGTACACCTCCCGCCATCCGTAAGAATCGACACTTCCTCACAGAAGAAGAAGTAAATGTTAATTGTTAAAGAGGGTGTGGTCGTCGCTGAGCTATGAGAGGGATGGTAAAGGGGAGTTCTATATTGAAGCCTGAAGTGGAATGTTTTAATAATTGGTTAGACTAAATAAGTCAAGTTCCCAATTAAAGTTGTATGGAAGGTTCTATAGATTAATTGAATTGAACTGGGGTTTTAAGGCGCACCAACACATGAAAGGTTATATGGCGCCTAACAGGAATGAACATGCCAGACTCATCCTCCATGTACATCGAGATAAAATATGGAGAATGGGCCTAGAACCTTCTCACCCTGAACTGCAGAGTTGCTGCAAATTCTATTATAGACACTCCATTTACGTTGGACCCACGTTATAGATTTTCTGCCACTGCTCTAGTGATATGAGCGAGATGGCACCTGAAACAAGGTCATGATGAAGACCTTTAATCAGCATGAACAACAAATGATAAAATATACTGAATTTGGTGGTGGTTGGGGGAGGGGTGGGGGTGGGTTCCCCTCCAACGGCATCTGCAGTGGTCCTATTATTTGCCCCGTAACCAAACGGGGCCCTCGGAACCAACGGGCTTCTATAGATGAGTTGAGGTCTAGTGTTGGAAAGAAAATGTTGGAAAAGCAAAATTAGATAAAGGGAGAACGTTAGGTTTAATCAGGGACTGTAAATAGATGTATACTATATGAATCAGGCAACTTGTTTAAGCTTTTATTGATATTAACATTCTAAACAAATTTGGTAAAGATCAGAATAAAAAATAAATTAGCTACAGATTTAACAAAGGAAAATACAATATAGCATTTTTCAATAAATCAAGGGCCATAACTCTGTCGTTTCTAGCAAGAGCTGGTTTTCGAACTGGTCCAAGATTTCATTGATATACAGCGATTTGCACAACGAAAGATATTACCGATGCTTCCTGCCAAGTTTCGTTGTTGGATTTTAGGAGGAGTAGCGCCAACAAGAAATTTAAAGTTAAAATAGAAATGTCAAGGGGCCGTAACTCCCGACAAAAGTAAACTAACCAGGAAACAAGAGGCCCAAGAGGGCCTGTGGACGCTCTACTGGCTAACATGGCTCTTATAACATCAATGAAGCGAGTGACTGCCATTTATGTTTTATTGGAAGTTTCGGGCAAAAAACAGCTTTTTGACTAAATCAAGGGCCATAACTAAAGAATCTGGTAAAGCTTGGTAAAGATCAGATGAAAAATAAAGGCCCTACCGTATTAATGAGGCAAAATATAGCATTTTTAACTAAATCAAGAGCCATAACTCCTCTGTTACTGGTCCGACTGGTCCAACATAGAAAAAAATAAAAATAAATAAAAAATAAAAATAAAAAAAACAATCAAAAAAAAAACAATCAAAAAAAAAAATGAATTTAAAAAAAAAAAATAAAAAAAATAAAAAAAATAAAAAAAAAAAATATATATATATAAATGTAAACAAATAAAAAAAGAAGAAAAAAAGAAAGCCATAAAATCTGCTAAAGTTTGGCTAAGATCAGATGCAAAATAATACATGAGAGCTCTGTGCCATGTGGTTCCAGAGAAGAAGATTTTTTTCAGTTTTTGCCTATACAAGCCTAAGTAAAACTGTGACCCCCAGGGTGGGGCCAAATGTGACCAATGGGTCACCATTTAAACAAACTTGGTAGAAGACCATAAGCTAATAGCAAATGCAAAATATTAAACCTCTGGCTCTTGCAGTTTCAGAGAAGAAGATTTTTTAAGTTTTTCCCTATACATGTCTATGTAAAACATGTGACCCTTGGGGCGGGGTCAAATGTGACCCGAGGGTCACCATTTGAACAAACTTGGTAAAGGACCATAAGCTTATAGCAAATGCAATATATTAAACCTTTGGCTGTTGCAGTTCCAGAGTAGAAGATTTTTTTCTTCAGTTTTTCCCTATACAAGCATTTATGTAAAACTGTGACCCCGGGGCGGGGCAAGATGTGACACCAGGGTCACCATTTGAACAAACTTGGTAAAGGACCATAAGCTTATAATAAATGTCAAATATCAAACCTCAGGCTCTTGTAGTTTCCGAGAAGAAGTTTTTTTAAAAAAAGATCCTATATAAGTCTATGTAAAACTGTGACCCTTGGGGCGGGGACAAATTTGACCCCAGGGTCAGCATTTAAACAAACTTAGTAGAGGACCATAAGCTGATGCTACATGTAATACATGAGAGCTCTGTGCCATGTGGTTCCAGAGAAGAAGATTTTTTTTCATTTTTGCCTATACAAGCCTATGTAAAACTGTGACCCCCGGGTTGGGGCCAAATGTGACCCCTGGGTCACCATTTGAACAAACTTGGTAGAGGACCACAAGCTTATAGCAAATGCAAAATATTAAACCTCTGGCTCTTGCAGTTTCAGAGAAGAAGATTTTTTAAGTTTTTCCCTATACACGTCTATGTAAAACATGTGACCCTTGGGGCGGGGCCAAATGTGACCCGAGGGTCACCATTTGAACAAACTTGGTAAAGGACCATAAGCTTATAGTAAATGCAAAATATCAAACCTCTGGCTGTTGTAGTTTCCGAGAAGAAGATGAAGAAAAAAATCCTATATAAGTCTATGTAAAATTGTGACCCCCGGGGCGGGGACAAATTTGACCCCAGGGTCACCATTTGAACAAACTTAGCAGAGGACCATAAGCTGATGCTACATGTAATACATGAGAGCTCTGTGCTTTGTGGTTTCAGAGAAGAAGATTTTTTAAAGTTTTTTCCTATATGTCCATATGAAAAACATGCAAAACCTCAATATACAAATTTGGACCCCCGGGGCACGGCCATTTTTGACCCCGGGGACTTTATTTGAACAATCTTGATAGTCTAGGCGTTGACGATCATTTTAAAAGAAAAACTGTTGAAATCTGTCCAGCGGTTCTGGAGAAGAAGATTTTTTAAGGTTTCGACCATATATGGGAATTGCAGCCATCTTGGATGTAGCGCTGACCAAATTTTAAAAAATCTAAAAAGCATTCATCTAAGGATCATCCATGTGAAGTTTGGTCAAAATTAGCCAAGCGGTTTCTGAGGAGAAGTCGTTTGAAGAAAAGTTAACGGACGACGGACGACGGAAGACGGACAACACACCATCCCATAAGCTCTGCTGGCCCTTGGCCAGTAGAGCTAAAAACGCAATATACGCAACTAGACATCATACCAATGCTTCCTGCTAAGTTCCGTCAAATCCAAAAAGAGGGGGCAAAAGTAAAAAATATATATATATAATAATATATTAAAAAATAATAATAATAAATAATAAATCAATTTAATGAATGAATGAATGAATGAATAGTGTTTTACGGCACGTCGACACATAAATAGGTCATATTGTGCGCAAAAATTGATGAAAAATGAAGTATTATTTAAAAATTAGTGTAAATATATAAAGATAAAACTATTAAAAAACTAAGGGATGATAAGGTGTAATATAAACTATGTATGTAAATCAACAAATGCCCGTCAACGGGCATATAAACAAGTAAATATATATAAGAACACATTATAATGATTTATATAGTCTGATCTCTTTTAGGAAATCTAAAATAAGACTAAAATCTACAGTATCAAATAACTCTTTCATAGTATTAACATTGTAGTACCTTTGACGCATAGGATCAAAGTCTACACATTCCAATAAGATGTGTTTGACCGTTAACGGTGCAAAGCAGGGTATACATTCTGGTAATTGCTCACCTTGTAATAAATATGAATGAGTATAACGTGTATGCCCTATCCTGCATCGGGCTAGGATAACTTCCTCTCGACGAATGGGTCTAGTAGAAGAACGCCATTCTCCGAGTAACGGTTTAATTGAATGGAGTTTATTGTTAACGGACAAATCCCAAGCGGTTTGCCAAGAGTTACGAATATATGTGTTAATACAACTTTTAAAATCAGTGTAAGGTAATTTGGTATTAGATATATGTAAATCTAATGCTGCCTTAGCAGCACTATTAGCTCTATCATTACCACGTATTCCTACATGGCTTGGAAGCCAGCAGAAAATAATAACATTATCAATTATAAGAGAATTGTACTTTTCTAAAAGTTGAAGCACAACTGGGTTATCATGTTTCATATTACCCAGAGATGAAAGGGAATCAGAAAAGATTACGAAATGGTCATCATCAGATTCCTGAATATAATTTAAGGCAAGTTCAATTGCCTTAAGTTCAGCTGAAAAGATAGAGGCCTTGTCAGGCAGGCGGCTCTTTATGCTGTGTTTGTGAACAGCTGCTGCAGCTACCTTATCTCCATCTTTAGAGCCATCTGTGTAGATATGTTGAAAGTCAATGTATTTCGATATAATTTCATTAAATTTGCTTTGAAAGACAGTAGGGTCTGTACTGGATTTGTTATTATTGCAAAGATCAAAAATAATTGTTGGAGTTTCCAAAGTCCACGGTGGAATTTGTGATACTTTGTACTTGGCAATCAAATTTAGGTCGATTTCAGTGTCTCTTAATTTTGGTTTAATACGAAGACCAAATGGTTGAATGGCCTTCGGTTTTCGATCAAAAAGAGGTTCACAACTAGGATTAAAAACATTATCGAAAGTTGGGTTTGAAGGGTTAGACTTTAATTTAATGGCGTATTGAAGGGCTAATTTGTCTCGTCTATGAGACAGTGATGGTTCATTGGCTTCAACATATAGACTTTCGGCTGGTGATGTACGAAAGGCACCTAAGGCGAGTCGTAATCCTTGATTATGTATAGGGTCGAGCATCTGCAAGTACGACTTGCGAGTCGATCCATATACTACTGAGCCGTAGTCCAGCTTGGATCTGATAAGAGATCTGTAAAGTCGCAATAGGACTTTTCGATCTGCTCCCCAATTAGTGTTTGCAACAACTTTAAGTAAGTTAAGAGCTTTAAGGCATTTGGCCTTTAAGTATTTAAGGTGTGGTATAAACCTTAATTTACGGTCGAAAATAAGACCAAGGAGTTTTGTCTCATCCACTACTGGTATTGGTGACCCGTCCAGTGTTAGATGAGGGTCTTCATGATGTTTACGAAGTTGACAAAAGTGCATACAATTAGTTTTAGATTTAGAAAATTTAAAACCATTTTCATCAGACCAGGTCTGAAGTTTATTGAGACATTGTTGTAATTGTCTCTCGATAGTATTCATGTTTTTTGCACGATAACATATAACAAAGTCGTCAACATATAGCGAACAATCCACACCTGGATTGATGCATTTTACTATACTGTTAATCTTTATATTAAAAAGTGTGACAGATAGTATGCTGCCCTGTGGAACACCCATCTCCTGTTCATGAATATCAGAGAGGGTTGAACCCATTCGGACACGAAACTGTCTATCATCTAAGAATTTCTCTATAAAAATAGGTAATCGGCCTCTAAGACCAATGTCATGTAGATCATTCATAATACCGTACTTCCATGCAGTATCATAAGCTTTCTCCAAGTCAAAAAATACAGAGACTAAATGTTCTTTTTTTATGAAAGCTTCCCTAATAAAAGATTCAAATCGTATGAGATTGTCTGTTGTGCCTCGTTGGCGCCGGAATCCACTTTGATACTTTGTTATCAGTTTGTTGGACTCCAGGTACCAAACGAGTCTCTCATTAATCATTCGTTCCATGGTTTTACATATACAACTCGTTAAAGCGATTGGGCGATAATTTATTAGGTCCGTATGATCCTTTCCAGGTTTGGGGACTGGAATAACGATTGCTTCCCGCCAAGAATCGGGGAAGATTCCCGTCACCCAAACCTTATTAAATATATCAAGAAGGGTAGAGAGACAGGATTCAGGTAAATGTTTTAGTAATTGATAATGGATATCATCAGGACCAGCTGATGTATCATGAGCCTTTTTAAGGGACTCTCGAAGTTGTTTGAGAGTGAATAGTTTATTGTATTTTTCCAAGTTTTTCGACTTGAAGTTCAGCTTCTTCTGTTCGTTTTGTTTCTTATTTTTCAGAAAATTTGGTTGACAATTTTCAGAAGAAGAATTTTTTGAAAAAAGTTTCTGCCAAAGTGTTTGTAATATCTTTGACAGATGTTATATCTCCATTGTCTGTTTTAAGATGATTTACAGAACTGGAAGTACCTTTACCACTTATTTTCCGGACCATGTCCCATGTCTTCTTAAGTGATGAGCGAGAATTCAGCCTAGAGACGTAATATCTCCAGGATTTCCTCTTGCTATCCTTAATAGTACGACGGGCTTTCGCACGAAAAACTCTAAAGTTATCTAAATTTGTTTGAGTTGGCCGCAAGTTAAAATTATTTAATGCAGCTTTACGATCGCTGACTGCCTTTTTGCTGTCATCGTCGTACCATGGTTTATGTGGGCGTTTAGGATTTGCCGAGGTTTTTGGAATGGTTTGATAGCTATATCGTGAAGAATTTTGGTAAAAAGAGCAGTTGCGTCTTCGACATCCTCGAAAACGGAAGGCTTTAATTGTTCCTCGCAAAGAGATTGAAACGTAGTCCAATCAGCCTTGCGAAGTTTCCATCGTTGCGTTTTTTCGAGAAGTGGAGGTCCGATATTTTCAAGAAATATGGGGAAGTGGTCACTTCCACAGAGGTCGTCTCCAACACTCCACGAAAAATCCATCAAAAGCGTTGGATCGCATATTGTTAAATCAATGGAAGAATGAGAGCCTGTAGCAGGATGTAAGTAAGTATGTGACTTATTATTAAAAAGACACAAATTGTTTTTGGCTAAGAAATCCTCAATTTTCTTGCCTTTATCGTTTATATCTTTACAACCCCAGATGTAGTTGTGTGCATTAAAATCGCCCAAGAGTATAAAAGGTGATGGCAATTGTGCAACTAGGTGATTTAGATCTTTAGGGTCTAGTGAAGAACTAGGTGGTAAATATAAGGAACATATTGTTATGACTCTGTGCATAGTAACACTGACCGCAATAGCTTGCAAATTTGTTTTTAAGGCAACAGGTCTGTGAGGAATGTTTCGATTAACGATTATCGAAACGCCACCAGTCGCCTTGTCCCCGGTATCACAAATATGATTGTATAGTGAGTATTGTTTAAAAGATACCTTATCACTTGTCTTCAAGAATGTTTCTTGAAGACAAAAGGCAATAGGGTTGTGTTCATTTAAAATTAAGCTGATTTCATCATAATTTGGTTTCAAACCTCGACAATTCCATTGAATGATCTTATTAGTTTTACCCATTATTTAGCGCTAAGGCGATTTTTAATTTTGTTTTTATTTTTGGCCTTAGATTTAGGAGAGGTCTTAGGAGACTCAAGCAGCGACATCTCCACTGATGGATCCTCCTCCCCGGAAGAAGTCAGCTGAAGTGGCACCTCAACTAACCTTTCATGAGAGGATGGAAGTGGCAGTGCAGCTGCCGGCTCTGAAATGTCCATAAGCTGTTCGAATTTGTTATGCAGCTCAATAGGGCCATTAGACACCTTTGGCTGCTCCTTGTGCTCCCCAGTTGGAGAAGCACTAGGCTTTTCCAATTCTGAGAAATTGACATGCTCTTGACATTGCCAGAGCCTGCCGGTTTTGTGTTTGATTTAAATGTAAAAGTTTGATTAGGTGAAAAGTTTAATTTTGGTTTGTTAAGTTGTGTTTGTTGACTTTTGTTTGGATTTGATACTGAGGAAGTATTCTTTGTATTTTGAATTTCTGGCTGTGGTTCGTATTGCGTACTTGCATCCCTGCATTCTGTGTGTGTTGCTGTTGTTTTGAGAATAGATGCGTAAGAGGTCGGACTTGAAATTTTATATTTTTCTTCAATTAATTTTCTTGCTTCTGGAAAGGGAATGTTTTGTGTATATTTAACTGTTATGATTTCTTTTTCTTTTTTAAATTTTTCACATAATTTTGAATTTGCGTGATGTCCCAGACCGCAGTTGGTACTTTTGAGGTCGTTAGGACAATCTGGTTCGTTATGTTTGAATGCAGAATCGCCACATTTACCACAACGTTCTTCTTTAGTACACCTGGAGTTGTGGTGCCCAAAGGCTTGGCAGTTGTAGCAACGTAACGGGTTTGGAATGTAGGCGTCAACATGCAATTGCAGATATGCCACCTTTATTGTTTTTGGTAAGACGGGTGTTGCAAATGTGAGTATGATAGTATTTGTACTAATAATTTTGTCATTCCTTTTGATGGTTATTCGGCGAGCTGCAGTTACCAACTGTGGCGCAAGCTCGCGAATAATTTCGTCTTCAGGTACTCCGGAGAGATCCGGGCACCTGATGACGCCTTTGGAGATATTCATAGAGGTGTGAGCGTAACATTTGACTTTTGTGTTTAAAATTTGTGTAATTGTAAGTAAATTATCGGAGTGAGATTTTTTGTTTGTTTCAATAAGAATTGTTTTGTTTTTTAATTTTTTAATTTGTTTTACATGTCCAGCAATGGAATGGACAGTTTTCTCGATCACGAAAGGTGACATATCTGTAATAGGTGTTTCCCCGTTTTCCGATTCGATAATGAGAAAACGAGGGAAAGATTGATTGATTACTGATTCCTTAGTATCAGATTCAGTATCTGTTTTTTTCCGTTTATTAGTAGTTTGTGCGTTTTGTGATGCCATGATGTGGCGTTAAGAATTCATCTTCCACGCTTCTCACCCACCTCGGTGTCCAACAAGGGGACATTTGCTGTGGATATCCAACAGCAAAATGCCAAGAATACGTAGAAGGTATACTCATATAAAGCTAACGCATCAGACCCCCCATACCACCCAGCGGACATAACCCCTTAACTAAAAAGTCAAAGAGCCGCACTTATGTTCCGCTTAAAAAGTGGCACGAGTATAGCCATGTAGCGTTTTGAAATACATGATTAGCCCATACGCAAATCAGTTTAAAAAAAAAGTTTAAAAAAAACGTCAAAAGTGAAAAAACAACATCAAACAAGAGGCCCAAGAGGGCCTGTGGACGCTCTACTGGCTAATATGGCTCTTATGACATCAATGAAGCGAGTGACTATCGTCTTAAAGAGGCAAAATATAGCATTTTTAACTATATCAAGAGCCATAACTCCGCCATTACTGGTCCGATCTGGCTGGTTTTCCAAGTTGGCCAGTAGAGATAATAAAAATAAAAAATAAAAAAAATATTTAAAAAAATAAAAATAAAAAAAATAATAAATAAATAAAAAATTAATAAAAATAAATAAATTAAGAAATAAATTTTTTAAAACAAGCATTGATGTAAAACTGTGACCCCCGGGGCAGGGCCAGATTGAACAAAATTGGTAAAGGACCACAAGCTTATAGCAACAGCAAAATATTAAACCTCTAGCTCTTGCAGTTTTCATATTTCGTATGTGTCGTGCTCGGCCGTTTCCAAAGGTCCATTATCATACTATTTTTTTTTCAGAGAAGAAGATTTTTTAAGTTTTTCCCTATACATGTCTATGTAAAACATGTGACCCTTGGGGCGGGGCCAAATGTGACCCCAGGGTCACCATTTGAACAAACTTGGTAAAGAACCATAAGCTTATAATAAATGTAAAATATCAAACCTCTGGCTCTTGTAGTTTCCGAGAAGAAGATTTTTAAAAAAAAAATCCTATGTCTATGTATAACTGTGACCATCGGGGCAGGGACAAATTTGACTCCAGGGTCACCATTTGAACAAACTATTAGAGGACCATAAGCTGATACTATATGTGATACATGAGAGCTCTGTGCCATGTGGTTCCAGAAAAGAAGATTTTTTTCAGTTTTCCGCTATACAAACCTATGTAAAACTGTGACCCCTGGGGTGGGGCCAAATGTGAACCCTGGGTCACCATTTGAACAAACTTGGTAGAGGACCACAAGCTTATAGCAAATGCAAAATATTAAACCTCTGGCTTTTGCAGTTTCAGAGAGGAGAAGATTTTTTAAGTTTTTCCCTATACATGTCTATGTAAAACATGTGACCCTTGGGGCGGGGCCAAATGTGACCCGAGGGTCACCATTTGAACAAACTTGGTAAAGGACCATATGCAAAATATCAAACCTCTGGCTGTTGTAGTTTCCGAGAAGAAGATTTTTTAAAAAAAATCCTATATAAGTCTATGTAAAATTGTGACTCCCTTTGTTCTCATTTTGAACAAACTTGATAGTCTAGGCGTTGGCGATCATTTTAAAAGAAAAACTGTTGAAATCTGTCCAGCGGTTCTGGAGAAGATTTTTTAAGGTTTCGACCATATATGGTAATGGCAGCCATCTTGGATGTAGCGCTGACCTAATTTTAACAAATCTAAAAAGCATTCATCAAAGGATCATCCATGTGAAGTTTGGTCAAAATTAGCCAAGCGGTTTCTGAGGAGAAGTCGTTTGAAGAAAAGTTAACGGACGACGGACGGACGGACGGACGACGGACGGACGACGGAAGACGGACAACACACCATCCCATAAGCTCTGCTGGCCCTTGACCAGTAGAGCTAAAAACGTAAAAAAAGGAAATAAAAACAATAAAAAAATACACCAAAAAAATGTGTAAGTTTGGTTAAGATTGCTCAAGAAATATGGCCTGTATCATGTTAACAACATGTAAAACTCCATTTTTACTAATTCAGGGGTCATAACTCTGGTGTTACTCATCTTGCCCATTATCGAACTCGTCCAAAATCTTATGGTCATATACAACCTGTGCAAGTTTGGTTAAGATTGCTCAAGAAATGTGGCCTCTATCGTGTAAACAAGACGAACAAAGAGGTCAATGACCTTGAAGCTCTACTGGCAGGTTCTGAAAGCTAGATCAGCATTCCTGTGAAGTTTCATGAAAATCTGTCAAGTAGTTTCAGAGTAGTTGTTACAAGTTTTTATAATAACTCTATGTAAACAAGATGGCCACTGGCAACCATGTTTAATGTTGAATTAAAATAATTTTCAACAATTAGGACCAACATTATGTCAAACTGATCATTTTAGAAAAAATCCCATATCGATATCACTTATAGATTTCAAGAAGTAGTCACTACAAATTTGTTTTTTAAAAATCTATTTTTAGCCATGTGGTGGCCATCTTGAATTTCGAGTCGACCTGAAATTTTGTTAGGATCATCAACTACACATCAAGAGCAACATTTCTGTTAAGTTTCATGAAAATCTGTCAAGTAGTTTCAGGAGTAGTCGCTACAAGTGTTTACTACATAACTCTATGTAAACAAAGCTGGCCGCTGCAGCCATGTTTAATGTAGAATCAAAATGATTTTCGACAAGGACAAACATCATGCCATGCTGATCATTTTATAAAAAGTCCCATATCAATATCACTTACAGTTTTCAAGAAGTAGTCGTTACAAACTTGTTTTTTTTAAATCTATTTTTAGCCAGGACGGCCATCTTGAATTTCCGGCCAATCTGACATTTTGCTAGGACAAACTAGACAACAAGAGCAACATTCCTGTGAGGTTTCATGAAAATCCGTCAAGTAGTTTCAGAGAAGTAGTCGCTACAAGTTTTTACCATATAAACTCTAAACAAAGATGGCCGCTGGCAGCCATGTTTAATGTCGAATCAAAACGATTTTCGACAAGGAACAACATCATGTCATGCTGATCATTTTAGAAAAAGCCCCATATCAATATCACAGTTTTCAAGAATTAGTCGCTACAAACTTGTTGTTTTTTTAATCTATTTTTAGCTGTGGTGGCCATCTTGAATTTCCGGCCGACCTGATATTTTGCTAGGATCAATTAGACATCAAAAGCAACATTCCTGTGAGGTTTCATGAAAATCCATCAAGTACTTTCAGAGAAGTAGTTGCTACAAGTTTTTACTATATAACTATGTAAACAAAGATGGCCACTGGTAGCCGTGTTTAACGTCATATCAAAACAATTTTAGACAAGGACCAACATCATGTCATGCTGATCGTTTTAGAAAAAGTCCCATATCAATATCACTTACGGTTTTCAAGAAGTAGTCGCTACAAACATGTTTGTGGCCATCTTGGGTTTCACATCAACATGAAGTTTTGCTAGGATCAACTATAATTCATGGGCAACATTTCTGTAAAGTTTCATGAAAATCCATCCAGTAGTTTCAGAGAAGTAGTCGTTACAAAAAAAAGTTACGGACAGACGGACGGATGACGTACGCCGTACAACCGCATAAGCTCTGCTATCTGCTGATCTTTGATCAGTTGAGCTAAAAACTGCATTTTCTGCTAATTCAGGGGCCATAACTCTGGTGTTACTGGACCGATCTGGCCCATTATCAAACTCTTCCGAGATCTTCTGGTTATATACAATCTGTGAAAGTTTGGTTAAGATTGCTCAAGTAATGTGGCCTCTATAGTGTTAACAAGCTAAAAGTTGATGACGGACGACGGACGAAGAGTGGTCACAATAGCTCACACGAGCTAAAAATGGAATGGTCTTAATTCAAAGAAAGAACAGGCCATTATATATATATTGAATTGAATTGGGTTTTAAGGCGCACCAACACATGAAAGGTTATATGGTGCCTAAAAGGCATGAACATGCCAGGCTCATCCTCCATGTACATCTAGATAAAATATGTATATGTGTCAGAATCGACCAAAACAACACAGAAATAGGTAAAAAAAAAAACTAAAAAAAAAAGTGGGGCTGGGGGCGGGGAGGAGGGAGCCAATGCCCCAATATGAGTGAAGTATGAATAAGATGCATAATGCTATAAGAAATCCCAAACCAAATTTAAAGATATATACATGCTTACATGCAAACCTAGATCTGCCTTTATTGCACATTTTATGGGCCATCACTATTTGGGTTCCATGGGAGCCCAGAATTTGCAGAAGACAAAATTACTTACCCAACCCTTTACAACATACTATAAGGAAACCAATTCCCAAATTTAGTTCAGCTAGGACAAGAAATGCAAGAAATGCAAGAGATATAGACCTGTAAACACAGCTTACACGCAAAATTTGATGTGAAACAGACACATTTTAAGGGCTATCAGGGGTTACAGGAACCAAAATTACTTAAGCAGCCCTTAATAAAATGCTATAAGGAAGCTAATGGCCAAATATGATTGTGCTGGGGTAAGAATTGTAAGAGATTTAGACTTGTAAACACAGCTTACATGCAAAATTTGATGTGAAATGGGACACATTTTATGGGCTGTCATAATTTTGGTTACATGGGAGCCCATGGGTTACAGGAACCAAAATTGCTTATGCAGCCCTTAAGATAATACTATAAGGAAGCCCATGGCCAAATTTGGTTGTGCTAGGATAAGAAATGTAAGAGATATGGACTTGTAAACACAGCTTACACGCAAACCTTGATGTGGGACGCCGACGCCGACCTTGGGGTGATTACATAAGCTCTCTTATTCTTCGAATAGTCGAGCTAAAAATGAATATGAATGGGGGGTCCTACCCATCTGCATGCGACGGTGTGTTTGCAGTGGTTGTATTCTACCCCGGCAACCACACGGGGACCATTATATATATGTAATGGGTTAAAGGTTAAAGTAGCTAAATATATATAATTATACTGGAATAACTACTGGTAATAAGGAAAGAACATGACTTATTTTATTTTTATTTTTCAATTATAGTACGTTCCTAACAGACAACATGTATAGACTCTAGTCTAGCATATGGAAGCAACAAAACAATGCTAAAATACCAAATCAACACAATATAACAACCGATATAAGGGAGTTAAATGTTACAAGCATCAAGCATGATTGATTTGACTCCCTTTCTCACTTTTTATTGAACTGTTCAAAATATGTAATGATTTATAAAATTATTTAAATGTAAATAGAACATGCATGTAATATCACGTTCTATGTATACAATATGAATAGCAATGGAATTACAATAGTCAAAAAATATAGCAAATTTTAAGAAAGGTGGCATTTCATATCACATCAGAATTTGATTTTTTTTATACTGCTTTTAGTTTCTAGGTGTCTGCACCATTGACCTTACGCCAGTTGTTGATAACATTCAATTTTTAAATGGACGAGGCTTAAGGAAGTGGCTTGCCTCAGGACACCTTAAGAACACAGTGTTGTCTGTCAGATTAGAACCTGTGAACACGGGATGTTTTGTTTGTTTGTATAGTGTTTTACGTCATTTTCAACACATGTAAGGTTATATGACGGTCGACTTTTCGTTGTGGAGGTAGACCACCCACTTTTCCTGGGCAGGACCATTTCTGTACACTTCCCGCCATCCGTAAGAATCAACACTTCCTCACTTACAATTCGAGCTCCTAGTGGGGGAGATTCAAAGTGGAGCATGCTGCCCAATGGACCAATGTGGCCTCCCTATTGGAATCAACATGATGATATTGTATTCAGCTGTGTATTAAAACAATAAAGAAGCACAAATAAAATCTAAATCCTGAAAGCATGCACATCTATAATAAAACTAGAAAGGTGTTCCGTGAAACACGTGTGTCGCCCGTCAGCGCTTTGTCAATATAACAAGGTTTTTTGGACCCAGATAAATGACCTTGACAAACTGGCCTGATTAAGTTTTCGTGAAGAAAAAAATGAGTACCGGTATTTAACCCATATAATAACCTTCAGTGTGACCTTGACCATTACATTTTAGTATGGTCATGTCGATGTTGTCATGATTAATATATATTGAAAGTCTGATAAAGAAATATCAAGAAATGAGAAAGTTATAGCCAATGTTAATTTTCGGGACGGACGGACAACAAAGTGATCCTTATATATCACATTTTTCTTCGAAAAGGCGACAGAAAAAAAAAGAAAGTATTGTCACGGTGACATATGCCCCACAAGAAGGTGTTTTGACCTTTGACTTTCAAGGACTGACGAATGAACGGAATGAACGAACAAACAAACGCTTGGAAGGTGTGATTACTATATGCCTCCCTTCGGGGTCATAAAAAGGTAAATGACAGAAACCAGGTAAGATCTGTATGTGTATTTGATTTATAAGTTTACTACAACCAGATCTAGGTATTTCTCTGAATGATCAAAACTGTAAATGAATAATAATAATAAATACTGAAAAGTGGATCCCTTGGAAGCAACAAACAAACAATATTTGCAATAACTGACATACTTTGTCATACTGGTACCAGTCGCAATTTTTTCAACGAGCTGGTCCTGCTTACACCCGCCATATGGGTATCCCTCTCTCAAATTTAACCTTCTCAGTAATAATAAACATACATCAATACCTCAGCAAACTGAAGAGTTTTGGTAACTTCTAGCTAGTGTTAAAGCACATCAGTATTAAGTATCTGAATTACCTTTAACATATATATAAATATACATTTCATTGTTTAAGAGATGAAACAAAAGACTGTATAATACTTTATCACATAACTTGCGGTGTGGGAGTGGAATAACACCATTTTATATTTTTGATATATCACTAGTTATTTAAGTATGCAAATAAGCCTAGTATGCACTGTCAAAATAAATTGATAATGACTATGATACTATTCCCATGGTTTATGTCGGTTTCGCGTTAAAGCGACAGGCAAAATGCAATAAAAGTCGATGTGAGTTATGTGATAAATAGAATCTAACATTCGTTCTCATTCATTATTGAATTTATTAAACTCATTAGCAAAAATGATATAATATATAATGCTTGGCAAGAGCCTTGCATTATATCATTTTTGCCAACTCGTTTAATAAATTCAATAATGAATGAGTACTCATGTAAGATCCTCTGTATATATAATTATGCACAAAACCATTAAGCAAAATGTGTCTATATATAAATTTAACAGAGATTAAGGGCTATTCCATTAACATATACCCGGGACCCCAGGAAGGCAATTTAATAAACATCTATGGGTGAACCCTATATTCCAAAATGTGGTTCTTTAAAGACAATTTTGCATCAACGGTCGGTGTTTAATTTTAAAAGTGCCTTCCTAGGGACCCATGTTTGTTTCAATAGAATAACCCTAAGCTAATTTTTTCATCTTTCTTTATAAACAGCAAACAACAAGCATAACTTACACAGTAGTTAATTAAGCCTTTTCTTATCTATTAAACTTATTTATTAACTTACTATTTTTGTAAATGCAATTTCTACTCAACCACCTGTTTTAAAAATATAATGCAACATATTTTGGTTTCTCATCCATAAATTCATTTTATGTGGTCTGTAAAAAACATCTAGGCATTCTGCTTATTCCACCAAATGAAGAATTATCTGGGCCCCGATTGAAGCATAAATAAAAACTCAATTTTTACTGATCCCTGCCAAATGCAGTATTTCCCTGGTCAGAATTTTCTGGCCCTGATAGACGCATAAATGAAAACTCCCTTTTCACTGATCCCCACCAAATGCAGTAGAGCCCTGGTCAGAATTTTCTGGCCCTGATTGTTGAATAAAAGAAAACTCCATTTTTACTGATCTCCACCAAATGCAGTTTTGCCCTGGTCAGAATTATCTGGCCCAGATTGATGCATACACAAAAACTCCATTTTAACTGAACTCTCACCAAATGCAGTTTTGCCCTGGTTGATGCATTAGCTGATACTCAAACTCAATTGTTAATCTCAGTTGGCATTTCTATTTTAATATTTCATCGGTAGTTAAACTTGTACCAGACTTATTAATGTGGACTTTAAAATGGTTTTGAAGAGTGAAAATCCCCGGCACAGGCATTATGGAATTCTGAAAACATCTGAACACAAGTCCCTATTAATGTTATAAATACAACATTTCTATCAATGCAGAAAAGCATATCTATAATCTGTGTTAGTAGTCCAAGGGTAGTGCATTCTATCGCAGGCAAGACGGAATTTAGATAAATTATCGAAATACTCCATAAGCATTTTCCACCTAACCAGTACTTCGAATGAGACTTAACAAGAAATGTCAAATAAGTAAAAATTGCCCCTGAACATTTTGAATTATTTGACCTTTGACATAGATGTAAAACCTTGACTTTTTAGGTACGAACCCTATTACTGTAAACGACATACCTTCTCGTTGTGGTTAACATTTGTGTGATGTTTCATGGAAATCCCCTTAGTTCTTTCAAAGTTATGGCCGTAACAGGAGTGTTTCGGATGGAATGTTTCGGACGGAAGGACAAACAGACGGACGGTGCGATTACTACATGCCTACCTTTGGGGGCATAAAAATCGAGGTGTAGCTGGCTAAAATTCTCAGAACAATACAGAGAAAGTAATTAAGTCTTATACAAACATGTACATTGATGTAGCCATAAGTACGTTGATGTAGCCATAAGTATCGAAGTAAAACAAAACAAAAGCAACTAAAATATCAAACTTACCATACACAAAACTTATCATACAATTTGTTATAAAATAAACATGTGTTTATCAGGCTTGGCAAGTAAAGAAAAACACATTTATTTTCAAAGGTTCACTTAATAAACTTGTGTCATTTTCGGCCGTTTCCAAAGGTCCATTATCATACTCTTTGGTATGGAAGGCACATGTCTTCCACAAATTATTTGAAAATAAGCTTTAATACTAGTTTTACAATTAATATTAACATAAAATTTGACTACTTAAGAAATAATAAAACAATTGAATTTGGGTTTTAAGGCGCACCAACACATTACAGGTTATATGGCGCCTAACAGGCATGAACATGCCAGGCTCATCTTCCATGTACACCGAGATAAAATATGGAAAATGGGCCTATAACCTTCTCACCCTGAACTGCAGAGTTGCTGCAAATTCTATCGTAAAAACTCAATTTACGCTGGAGCGACGTTTATTGTTTTTCTGCCACTGCTCTTTTGATGTGAGCGAGATGGCACCTGAAACAATGCAGGGATCATGATGAAGACCTTTAATGAACATGATCTAAAAATGATAAAATGAACATGAATTTGGGGGGATTTTACCCCTCTGCCTACCCCTCCAAAGGGATCTGCAGTGGCCCTATTCTTTGCCCCCGTGACCAAACGGGGCACCCGGGAACCACACGGGGATAAATAATAAAACAAGCACCAACAAATAAAATGTAAGCTAAAAAACACAATGTAAAAAAAATGTGTAACTAGTGACAAAGAACACATGAAATATATTGAAGTCAAATCATTTATTCTAATAACTACATTATCTAACAGCTGATATTGGCAGTGAATCAGAACCATATTTTTGGCTGGGAGTCAAATTTAAAGAACAACTAAAACTATCACTGAAAATGATTAAATTTTAAGCCAAAGGACCATACATCTATAATAAATTAGGCAATCAACAATGGGTGATGTAGAGGGACATAAGGTCATCAGTTGTTATGTGTTCATGAAGTTTGGGAACAACCCATTCATAATTTGAGGAACGCAAGTAATAACAAGAGTGTCCAATGGACACAAAATACGCCCGTCGAAAGTGGATAATTTTAACTGTGATAACAGACGGATGGACAGACAATGCCACGACATAATACAAACTCCTTTGTTACCAGTGCAATTGGTCTAGTTTTCAAACTTGACCGAGTTTCATCAAGATTGAAAAACAAATATTCAAGTTATTGAAGCGGACATCATCAAAATTGTCAATTTTCAATAATTAAAGGTCCATAACTCCGTTGTTACTGGGACGATCTAGCTGGTTTCCGAACTTGACCTCGATATTATGCCAATAAACATTATTCCACAGTTTCATAAAGATTGAACAAGCAAGGTTTTACGCAAGCGTAAAATAGCTGCCGAGAGACAAAAAGCTAACATAATAATATATCAAGCCATGGGTGTTAAAACAATAATGAAAAAACTAAATGTTGTCATGGAGACATAAACACGCCACGACCGTTTTTTCTTACATTCTTCCCGATTTTTACCATCAGTTCTTCCTATCAAGCATTTTAAATCAATGTGGGCGACCTCGCTTCTTTCTGTTCAAATACCTTGACATGTTTTACATATTGATTACAATTACCTTGTAACATCAGCACAGAAATACAATTGTTCAATGTAAGGGATATGTGTGCGTTAGAGTGTGCATTACAACACATATAAACTGCTCACTGTTACCATGTGTAATTATAAGATTGCGTTATCAAAGTGAAAAATGTAAAGGAACTGTTGCTACCTTTACCATCAGCAATAATGAAACCAATGAGAAAAAAAAAAAAAAAAGTGAAATCAGCAGGCTTGAACCCTACCTTCCTGGGCGCCTCGATCAACTGCGCTAATGAGGCGTGTGAATGTTCCGTCGCTTATATGCATATAATAGTAATGATTACATGCTACATTTCAGTAGACTGGTTTACGAAAACGTCACCTTTCAATGTTACAAAATATGTGTTTATACCATTCAAGTTTTTCAGACGAGTTCTCTAGGAATTCAAGTTGTAAAGCATGCTTATTGCCACTTACATGAGTCACAATCCGTTAACCATAGACAGATATAAAAGCCATACAACAAATACTCAAGTTATTGAGCGGACATCATCAAAATTGTCAATTTTCAATAATTAAAGGGCCATAACTCCGTTATTATTGGGGCGATTGAGCCGGTTTTTGAACTTCTAAGTTTCATAATGA
The DNA here is from genome assembly GCA_037043455.1 of Cyrtodaria siliqua. Classification (NCBI taxonomy): domain Eukaryota; kingdom Metazoa; phylum Mollusca; class Bivalvia; order Adapedonta; family Hiatellidae; genus Cyrtodaria; species Cyrtodaria siliqua. The sequence continues at coordinate 72,978 of JAWPHD010010194.1, read as the reverse complement.
TTGGATAATATTTGTTTGAGTTAGAGTGCGGATATGGTTAAAATTGTCAATTTTCAATAATTTAAGGGCCATAACTCCATTGTTACCAAGGCGATTGGGCTGGTTTTCGAACTTGACCCGAGATATTATGCCCATAAACATTGTTTCCAAGTTTCTTAATGATTGGATAATATTTTTTTGAGTTAGAGAGCGGACATCGCAAAACGTAACGGACAGACGGACGGATGTACGTACATAAAATCAGGCTTTGTGAGACTGAAAACTTTGCTTATTTTGTGTGTGTGTATGTCCGTACCCAGTGTGACTGTTTTTTAAACCTTGTGTGTAAAATTTTATCATTTGGTCAAACGTTTTAGTCACATAAGCACCACTTCCCATTGTGTGACTGCAATTTTTTATTGCTTTAAATGAAAAATTAGACTATTTCCTGTGCATGGAGACATACTTGCTTCTGTGACTAGTCACACAAGAAAAAAAAGGTATACTTTTATAATACACAAAAAAAGAACACAAGGCGCTCCTGTAAAGACGGACGGACAACACCACAACATAATACGTCCCGTCTTACGACGGGTATATAAAAATGTGTTACACATCGCGACAGGACAAACATGTGTGAAAGCGACAAGACAAAAATGTGCTACGACGGGACGTTCAGACAATGGGGTTTCTATACAGCCCCCACTTCAGTTTGTATAAAAATGCTCAGACAAATAAGAGCTACATGTAAATACAAAAACTTAACAATGTTGGTGGCAGATGTCAGGAACAGTTTTATAAATCTGGAATTATGATCGTCACAGGTAAACTACATAAACTATCAGACTGTGAATACAAATGAAGGATGAGTGGAAAACAATTGTAACTATATACAAAGAAAGAACAAGATACAGCAGTTTTACACTAAGCCGTCGGGCTAGGTAGGTACTGGTTCGAAGTCCAAGCGAGTCGGAAATTAATTTTTTTGCAAATAAGTTACTGACAATCTTATAAATTTTATACATTTTCTGGACCAATATTTTTTTTCCAGCTTCCTAAAATTTTGGTCCAAAACCAATAAAACAGCCATTATCCCTAGCCGTGACCCTTATACAGTTTGCACCGGGCTTAAATGTACTTAAAACAGTCTATTAAATCATTTTAGAATTATTTTATATTTAGAAATTTATGACTCTTGGTTTCAAGGAACTCATTATTCACTGAGAGGTACAAACAGTCTTAATCTGTTTCTCACAGCAATTTAAACACTCAATCAGTTCTCAGAACTCACTGAGTTGCATCATAATACCAGGATGTGATGTCATACTACCAGGAAAAGATGTCATGATAGAAACTACCAAAATAAAATATGAATGAAGCATCCTGATTGGTTCAGTGATAAAAGCTGGACCAATGAAACCAGTTAATTTAGCGAGGTGGATAAACTCATTCCATTCTCAGGACTCATTGAGCTTTTACTTGACAATGAATAATGAGATTCTTACAATCCAGAATCACAAAATTCTAATAATAAAATAATTCTAAAATGATTTAATATACTTTTTTTAAATAAACCTACACAACAGTGTAAACTAGTTTTCAGTGTTTTTAAAATGCAACAACATATAGGTAAATACTCCAATTGTCACTCTATGTGGCATTAACAATAAACTTGTACATTAAATAAATATACAGCATCAACAGTCAACACATTTTGTTTTACAATAAAGGACTATATACATCAATGTGGATATAACAAATGTAAATTATGGAATTTCAGAACATGATAAATGGTCTCAAGCAAGGAAGTAAAATTGTTAGAAAACAGTATATTAAATTATAAACGTTATAAATATGATCAAAATGTAAAACTATGGATCCTCACAAGGAAAATATACCAAGGACTATTACTTTATACAGAAATACAGTACTAGAAGGCGGCCAACGGTGGGACAAGGTTTTTAATCGTGACCTACTGACCTATTTTTGATAGGAATATTGAAGGCTTGACGTGAACGATCATTTTCTTTATATATATATACTTTCAACAGTTTTGCGTTCACCACTTAATATAATTAAATAGTGGCAAAAGTTTCCACGCAACACATAAACCATGTAAACTGCAGCAAAGGCAAAAGTTTCCACGCAACACTAACTTATCCAGACAAACCGACCTTATCCAGACAAACCGACGCCAGTGTAAGGCCTATATCAAGGTTCCTGCTCATAGACAGCCTAACAGAAATAAAATGTGAACTTTAGTTGTGTCTTTTTTTAATGAAAAATTCACTGAGTAGCATTTAGTTAATAATGCACAAGCTATGGAGAGTTAAAGACTACTATGTAACAAGATGGCTGTCTGGCAACCATTTTGAACGACTGTCACTGAGCACAACAGATTATGGTTAGCCATAATTCAATGTCACACCTACTACTTTAGCGAGTGTCTCATACAAACATAACTAAGCTAAATGTTTAAAAGGAGAAAGCATAACAAACTTGTGTTGTTTTAAGCTATTTTTAGCGGGATTCATCTGGAATGTTTGGGCAATCTTATTTTCTGGCGACGTACAGCTCTTTTTTCTTTTTAAATCTAAGTAGTTTCTGAGGTTTAGTCTGAAGACATTCCACGATTTTTAAACTATGGTAAAAACACAATATTAACTTTAAAATACTATAATTCGAAAGTATAATATATAGGGGTCACCATCAAGATTTTCTCTTTTCAGCTGGATGCACACTTAAGGGCTATTCCATTAAAACATACCTCCGACCCCAGAAAGGCAATTTAATAAACATCTATGGGTGAACCCTATTTTCTGAAATGTGGTTCCTTAAACTAAATTTTGCATCTATGGGTGGGTGTTTAATTTCAAAAGTGCCTTCCTGGGGTCCCATGTATGTTTTAATGTAATAGCCCTCAGCCGACAGCTTTCTGGACTGAGCGAAATTCTTCAAACCTTTGAGAATAACCTTTATTCTCAACTCTTAAATGTCAAATTTGCTGGCCTTGCTTTAAATTCAGTTATTATTATGTGTACAAACAGAAGGAAAGGATTAGTACAAAAGTGAGTTTTGCTCCTCTAATTCCTTTTTTAAATGTTAAGTCATGTTTATGAGATTTATAACAAAATACGTGTTGCAGATTGTTACCTCCCCATGTTATAACAATGTATGGAATCAAATAGCAAAAATAACTAACACATATATATATAAAGCAATACAAGTCATTGAAGTCAACTGACGGGCAAGAATTTGTGAAAACACTTGGAATACTATTAATCTGGGAGTCATGCAACACCCAGCCTAATCTGAGCCTTCTCTGAAGTGTTCAGTCTTTTAACAATTTTCACGGGCGTAACTGGAGTTTTTGGGTATAGGCATGGTATATTTAGGGGTACCTCCCTCACGGTCTGTGGGGGTCATGGACATTTTTTGAAAAATTGAACCCTATATGAATAGTTTTGTGTGACTTAGAAACATATTTTGAACTATTCCCCCTTCACCCTAAACCCCATTTCGGCTTCATTTATTATGCATTTTTCGCTTTTTCATTTTTCAATTCTGAATTACATGCACGGGCGTATAGGAGTATGCCCAGGTATGTCCCTGATTTTGACATTTTATATAGCTATGAAGCAGCGCAGGAAGTCCCATAGTAAAACTATGGATCACCTATACCGTGCACAACCAGATGGCTATGAAGAATTCCACCTTTTTAATAGGACAATATCTAATGGTACAAAGCTATAATATGTATTTTATATAATATAAAACATCAAAATCGTTAAAAAGGCTTTGAACTCATCAGAGAACTCGGATTACACCCAGTGATATACACATGTTAATTACAACATCCAATAATCTGGGAGTCATGCAACACCCAGCCATATACACATGGGAATTACAGCATTTAATACTCTGGTAGGCATGCAACAACTGTCTGGTAGGCGTGCAACAACCAACAATACCATATAAATGTGGTAAATACAGATAAATTAATCTGGGAGTCTGGCAATTCCAAGCCTTATACACATGGAAAATAGAACACTAAATAATCTGGTGGTCCTGCAACACCCAGCCATATAAACATGGAAAATAGAATATTGAATAACCTTGGAAGCCTTATACATATGGAAATTACAGATCAACGAACTTGGCAGCCATGCAATTCCGAGCTTTATAAATATGTAAAACATAGCATTGGTTTCTAAAACCTAGTGATATCAATAATATAAATATACATGAAACTTAAAAACAAACTGCGGAGTATATACAAAACCATAACAAAGTAAATAACGGTTGGTTGGTTGAATGCTGTTTTATGTCATTTTCAGCACATTTAAGACCACATATGACAGTAAATGCTTTAGTGGTGGAGGCAGACAACCCACTTTTTCCTGGGTAGAACCAGTACTGTATACATCCTGCCATCCGTAATAATCGACTTTCACTTCCCAGTGGAATTCGAACCCGCAGCGGCGAGAGGTGAGATGGTTTCAAACACAGCGTCTTTACCATCCCGGCCATGAAAGCGCTAATAAAGAAAAGCACAAAGTAATGTTTGTTTTGTTTGTATGCTGTTTTACGTCATTTTCAACACATGTAAGGTTATATATGACAATCGATTTTTTGTGGTGGAGGCAGACCACCCACTTTTCCTGGGTAGAACCAGTACTGTACACCGCCCGCCATCCGTAAGAATCGACACTTTCACACTTACAAGTCGAGCTCTCAGTGGGATTCGAACCCGCAGCGTGAGAGGCGAAGGTTTACAACGCAACTACACAATGAAATGTTTTTATTTATTAAAGACCAATTAATATAGTCAGGTTCGCATCTGCAGTCTTGAAGTGTGTGCATCTTATTTTTATGATCCTCCCAGAGCTCAAATTTAGCACTTTTTTCAACTGGCATTTTTAGCAAGTTGATAAAATTAACTGGCAAATTATAGCTGACTCGAGCAAACAATAACAATAAGTTGATTATAATCTTTTTGTTATCATTTCAACTGGTTGTTGACTGTCTATAAACTATATTTTGCCTAGAAAGTCTTACTTTTCAGCAATAATCTAAACCTGAAGGAGGTTAAGCACTTGCAAACTACATGTATTGCAAACTATTGCAAGTGCTTAAAAAGTTTACTGGCATTTTGAGAAATTTAAAAGACAAAATGCTAGTAAAACAGTTTAAATTAGAGCCCTGCCTCCCTGGGGAGAGGGGAAGGATACATAAGAATTTGGGAACTGTGACTAATTTTTTTAATTTTTAATATGCTTGGAGGATACGACGACTGATATACTGGACAGCCCTATCAATCCCCATCCGCCAAAGCTGAAGTTTCTTGCATACTGGATAAGGTTATCAGCATTTTACATGGGTGATGGAAAGCCTGATCTTACACATGGGGGAAGATAAAAGTCATGCGCTGATATCAACAATGACAGTTGCACGAATTCATTGTTTAAATAAACATGAAAAAACATTAGTAGTTGACAACGTCGGTGCGCAGACTGTAAATGATATGCAAGAAAAAGAATCAATCATGAGTATCCGGTTCAGATAGGGAAATTCCAACCCTCGGTATAACTGTTTTAATCAGCACCTCGGCAAAGCCTCGATTTCAATAAAAACAATTATACATTGTGTTGGAATTGAGACTGTGCCGAGGGATTCATTTTTTTTCATGCCAAGCCTTATAAACTGAATAGGATCAGGCACTAATATGATATTCTATTTATCATGTTGATCGTTTAAAATCATTTAATTTACCTTTTTTCCATTTCCCCCACCATTTTTTTCCATTCAAAAGTACACAGACGTCCTCAAATATACCCTGACGTCATCAAAAGAAGTTCAACTGATGGGATAGGAACGTAAATGCCGAGATAAGATTTTATCTCAGGCACTCTGTTTCTCGGCATAATAATACAGATTGACATGATAAAGTAACTTACTCAGTTACATACCGGACTGACAAATCAAAATCTTGTTAAAACATTATTAGTTTGCCATAATACATATTGAGTGACTTGTTAAAAAGGTGATACATACGGTAGTTACTTGGAGAATTGGTAGGGGTCATTTACAACTTTTGGATCAAATTAACCAATACAAATTACGACTTATCAGGACTTTCTCTTGAATTTTTCCAAATAGCTATCTTTATTATATTAAAAAAAATATTCAAATGAAATAGCTAGTGTATTTGGCCATTCGTTTCTTTTACTCCCCATAAATGCATTAACATGTCTACTATTCCATTTATAAAACATACATGGGACACCAGGAAGGCACTTTTGGAATTGAAACACCCACCCATAGATGCAAAATTATGTTTAAAGAACCAAATATGAGGTTCACCCACAGATGTTTATTAAATCGTCTTCCTGGGATACCGGGTATATTTTAATGGAATAGCCCTTAATATATTTATAAACTGACGGATTACTCATGATGGGAAAACAGGTTGGTTATTTATAATAGCATTAAACTTCTCGGGAGTAAGTTGTTTAAACTCCTCGTCCTCTGCAATCTCCTCGGTTCCCATCTTCATACCCTCATCTCCTTCATCATCATTCACTGTCTCGAGAATCATCTCTGTGGACCGGTCTGACTTTGTGCACATCGTCTTGTGAAGGTCGTACAATGCTCGCAGTTCAAAATCCTCCCCGCACTCGCACAAATATCTATTTTTGGCACTGGTACCATGCGTGTCTTGCATATGCTGTTCAAGGGAACTAAGCATTGCAAACTTTTCTTTACACTCGCGACACGGGTACAAATCAAGTTGTCCGTTCATATCAACTCCCTCTATCTTTCCTTTACACACACGCTTGTGTGAAGTGAGAACGGACGGGTATGCGAATCCTAGGTCGCATTTGTCGCAGACGTAAGGCCGTATACCACTGTGCGTATTCTTGTGGCCCAAGTAATGTTGTATAGTATTGAAACCCTTGTCACAGGTCTCGCACCTGTACTTGAAGGAGTTGTTATGCTTGGTCTGCTGGTGATACATTATTCCACCTTTTGATGAAAATGTACGGGAACATTTGTCACACTTGTAGCGGGCGTGACCTTGATGCTTAGAGTTCTGGTGGGTTCTCAGCTTATTCAACTCATTAAACGACTTCGGGCATTCGTGACATTTGTACTTTTTGCCAGTGTGGGTCAAAGCATGACGTTTCAAATGAGACAATTTTGAAGTCTTGTAGTTACAATGAGGGCATGCGTGGACACCAACACTGGTCACGTCCTCTCCAGTCAAATCACACATAAACTGCTCCCCCGACTCGACATTCATAATCTGCACCGAATCCATTGAATTATCGTCAAAGTTCACGTTAGTGCCAGCGCTTTTACCTTCAACAGATTCGTTTAAGATCATAGACTTTGGAGCAGCCATTTTGTATAGACTTTCAACATTAATGATGGCTATGTTTGTGAGCCCATCGGGTTTACTTTCCGGTAATCCATTCTCGCTGCCGAAGGAAGATTTGCACGTAGCCTTGTGCACGTCGTACGCATTCCGCCAACGAAACTCTGTCCCGCATTGACACCTGAACCGCGTGACATCACAATGTTCCGTCGCTACATGCTCACCAAGATCGCTGCTACTTGTGAAAACATCGCCGCACATTTCGCAGGTCAATGCATTAGCTTTTCCCATGGTCGGAAGACAAGTTTTCCTGTGCATGGACAGTGTAGCGAGATAAGAAAACTCTTTATTACACACATTACATTTATACTGGGCAGGTCCATTGTGTTTGTTCATATGACCTTGATAGAACTGCAGCTGGTTGAAGCCTTTAGAGCACTGCTCGCACCAGTAGGCAAAATCTTTCTTATGAACCGTCTTAGTGTGGTATTTCAGTCCGCCTTTAGATGTAAAATCTCGATCGCACAATTCACACATGAAATGAACGGAGCGTTCGTGCTTCACCTGGAAATGTTCCTTCAGTTTATACTCCTCTGTATAGCTACGGTCACACATCGTGCATTTATACGCCTTTCCCGTGTGCAGCGTGACGTGACGTCGCAGTCGAGCTACAATCGGGCTGGTGTACTCGCAATAAGGACACGCGAGCTGTCCGCGTTCATCTTTGGTTATGGTGAACTGGCCTACCTTGAATATACCCTGTGCCTCCAGGTCTTTTACCGTAGTCTTGTTGTAAACAGACGTGGGTTTTGGGACGACTACGAGGACAGAGTTGTTTGACTGTGGTGTACCTCTGCTTGGGGTGGAGCTAGGGCTGGAGGAGTTATTGATGATGTAGTTGTACTGCATCACCTCAGTGTCATCTACAACCTCTGAAAAATATTTTGTTTTTACAACACTATTTCTACGTGCAATACAGTCAAACTTGTATTAAGAAACCATTAAAGTGAGCAGCAAAACTAATCTCTCAACACATGTGGTCTCTTAATACAGGTGTATTTTAATATAAAAGAATACAACTGGGAACTAAACTGGGTCTCTTAAAGCAGGTGGTCTCTTGATAGAGGTGGTCCCTGGAGCAGGTTTGACTTGAGCATCCTTTTCAAGATTGTTTGAATGGTGTTTTACATCATTTTTAGCACATGTTATAAAGTCTTTTTTTTTGTGGTAGAACCAATACTGTATACCTTGTCATAAGAATTGACAATTTCTCACAAGTTGAGTTCACAGTGGGTTCAAACCCGCAGTCGTGAGAGGTGAGGTTGACAATGCAACGCTGTTAACCCCTCGACCACGAAGGCGCTACCTTTCAAGAGTGTATCACACAGTGATCCAAGCGACTGCGTGGCCGAATGGTTAACAACAATGCATTGTTAACCTTCGCCTCTCACTGCTGCGGGTTCGAATCCCACTGGGAGCTCGACTTGTGAGGAAGTGTCTAAAGTTAATTAAGAAACAAGAGGCTCAAGATGTGTGTCAGAATCGACCAAAACAACACAGAAATATGTAAAACAAGAGGCCCAAGAGGGCCTGTGGACGCTCTACTGGCTAAACATAAAGTTTATGTATAATATCATTCAACTGGAACATGGCGATGACATACGCAACCAGGCTTGGTACTGAACATCCCTGCCAAGTTTTGTTGAAATCCAGCCAGACGGTCAGGAGAACTAGTCTGTACGAAGTCAGTGTATTAAAACCTTTAAGGAGTCATAACTCTGCCAAAATTCATTCAACCAGAACACGGCAATGACAGGTGCAACTAGGCTTGGTACTGATCATCCCCACCAAGATTCGCTGAAATCCGGCAAGGAGTTCAGAAGAGACTAATCTGGACAAAGTTTGTCTATTAAAACCTTTAAAGTGCCATAACTCTACCAAAAATCTTTCAACAGGAATATGGCGATGATATGCACAACTAGGCTTGATACTGATCATCCTTGTCAAGTTCAGCTGAAATCCAGCCAGGGGTTCAGGAGAATTAGCCCGGAAAATGTTTTGTGCATCAAAAACCTTTAAAGGGCCATAACTCTGCCAAAAATCTGTAAACTGGAACGCGACGACGATATGCACAACTAGGTTTGGTGCTGATCATCCCTGTAAAGTTTAGTTGAAATCTAGCAAGGGGTTCAGGAGAACTAGTCCAGACAAAGTTTGTGTATTAGAACCTTTAAAGGGCCACAACTCTGCCAAAAATCATTCAACCGGAACACGGCGATGATTTGCACAACTAGACCTGGAACTGATCATCCCTAAAAGTTTCGTTTAAATCTGGCCAGGGGTTCAGGAGAACCAGTCTGGACAAAGAATGTGTATTAAAACTTTTAAAGGGACATAACTCCGCCAAAATCATTCAACCTGAACACGGTGACGATATGTACAACTAGGCTTGGTACTGATCATCCCTGAAAAGTTTCACTGAAATCCGTCCAAATGAAGGCCCTTTCGTCTTACTGAGGCCAAAATATAACATTTTTCAGAAAATCAAGGGCCATAACTCCTGTGTAAATGGTCCAATCTGCCTGTTTTTCACATTTGTCAGAGCTTTCATTGATATTAACAATCTGATAAAGTTTGGTAAAGATCTGATGAAAAATGAAGGCCCTATCGTCTTAACGAGGCAAAATAAAGCATTTTTAACTAAATCAAGGGCCATAACTCCGCTGTTACTGGTCCGATCTAGCTGGTTTTCGATCTTGTCTGAGGTTTCATTGAAATTAACAATCTGGTACAGTTTGGTAAAGATCGGATGAAAAATGAAAGCCCTATCATCTTAACGAGGCAAAATATAGCGCTTTTAACTAAATCAAGGGCCATAACTCCAGTTACTGGCCCGGTTTTCGAACTTGTCCGAGCTTTCATTGATATTACCAATCTGGTAAAGTTTGGTAAAGATCTGATGAAAATGAAGGCCCTATCGTCTTAATGAGGTAAAATATAGCGTTTTTAACTAAATCCAGGGCGATAACTACGCTGTTACTGGTTCGATCTAGCCGGTTTTCGAAAATGTCCGACCTTTCATTGATATTACCAATCTGGTAAAGTTCGGTTGAAAAATGAAAGCCCTATCGTCTTAAGGAGGCAAAATATAGCATTTTTAACTAAATCAAGGGCCATAACTCCGCTGTTACTGGTTCGATCTGGCCGGTTTTCGAACATGTCCGAGCTTTCATTGATATTACCAATCTGGTAAAGTTTGGTAAAGTTCGGATGAAAAATGAAGGCCCTATCGTCTTAACGAGGCAAAATAGAGCATTTTTAACTAAATCAAGGGCCATAACTCCGCTCTTACTGGTTCGATCTGGTCGGTTTTCGTCCTTGTCCGAGCTTTTATTGATATTAACAATTTGGTAAAGCTTGGGAAAGATCGGATGAAAAATGAAGGCCTTATCGTCTTAACGAGGCAAAATACAGCATTTTTAACTAAATCAAGGGCCATAACTCCGCTTTTACTGGTCAGATCTGGCCGGTTTTCGAAATCGTCTGAGCTTTCATTGATATTAACAATATGTTAAGTTTGGTAAAGATCGGATGAAAAATGAAAGCCCTATCGTCTTAATGAGGTAAAAGTTAACGGACGGACGACAGACGACGGACAACTCGCCATCCTACAAGCTCTGCTGGCCATTATAAATATGTACTTGTGTTTTATCGCTATTTTATGATTAACTGTATTTTATTCGCCTATAAAATATAGGTAAGTATTTATTATTTTGATTCTAACACAACGATAACCCCATTGTTTACGCTATTGTTGGGGCACTAGATATTATCTCGGAGGTCAAGGTAATCAGGCTGCTATGTTTACAGGCTGTTCCATTGGGCGCCCCCGTATGCAAAGTTCTGCGTTTCAATACACTAGTAGTCACGTGACAAACATTAAAGTCATTAGTTACGTCATATAGCTTGCGCTGTATGACGTCAAACGTTCTCAGCTTGTTCAAGATGCTTATTAATGTTATATGTACTGATGCATATGATGGGTTTATATTGGGAGTGTGCACGGTTTGGGAGCATGGCAAGTTTGTCTTTGTGACATATATTTACCAAGTGACATCATGTAACGTGGCGCTTCCAACGGATGAAATATACGCTGGGAATTATGGAACAGCTGTATTTTATCGTAGGATAACATACAGCTGTCTTTCTTCTTTGTGTATGTAAAGGACTGAGGAGGTCATGTTAGAATAATAATTAAAGTTAAACCATATGGAATACAGGGCCTAGTTTAGTGCATACATACATTAAATATGAAACTGAAACACATTATTATGGTTTGATTCGTATCTGATGCTTTTACTTCTTCCAGATCACCTCCCGTCCCTTTAAGTTTCAGTTTAAATTGGCTTTTAATCCAGACTGTGCGTCTGACTGCGACCTTGACATTTTGATATTGATAAGGTAACTTGGCTTTGGTGAACAACAACTTAACCTACATGTAATATTTGATAAAGAAATATACCATATACTGGATGATGTAAACAGACGTAAGGTCATCAGTCGTAAAGAGTATATGAAGTTTGGGAACACGTGTGTTGCCTGTCAGCACTTTGTCAGTATAACAAGGTTTTTTGGACCCAGATAAATGACCTTGACAAACTGGCCTGACTAAGTTTTCGAGAAGAAAAAAATGAGTATTTAACCCATATAATGACCTTCATTGTCACCTTGACCTTCATATTTTAGTATGTCATGTCCATGTTGTCATGATGAGTAAATTTTGAAAGTTTGTTGAAGAAATATCAAGAAATGAGAAAGTTATAGCCAACGTTAAGTTTTCGTGAAGAAAATATTTAGTATTTAACCCATATAATGACCTTCAGTGTTACCTTGACCTTTATATTTTAGTATGGTCATGCTGATGTTGTCCTAAGGGGTATATATTGAAAGTTTGATGAAGAAATATCAAGAAATGAGAAAGATATAGCCAACGAAAAGGCGACACAAAAATGTGTTATGCGACGAAACAAAAATGTGTTACGCGACACGATGGGACGTTACGGACAGCTTCATTCCTATATAGGCCCCACTTCACTTTGTGAAAGGGGTAATAATGAAAATTTGAAGGAATAACATTCGGTGTGTTATGTGTTGTTTTAGTCTTTTTTCGAAAGGAAATGTCTAATATAGCCATGTGCTATTTATTCAATGAACAGCAACATATTATACATACAATATATTATGTTTCTTCTGAACCATGACTGTGACCTTGAGCTATTGTAATGCTAAATGGACTTTTGTCTAAGACTAAGAATATGTAAGGTTTTAAAAAATACAAAGAGGTGGTTCAAGATATTATAAACCTTTGTAAAGTAGTAAAAATTACTTAAACATGCAAGTACATGTAGGGTAAGAATACCTGCACAAAATACTGAGTGACCTGACATACCTGTGGTGGCGCCACTAACAGTTGAGACAGAGAGACTTCCGTCCACGTCGACATCGGAGATATCATCAGCGTCGATGACAACACGCTGTGGCAAGGATTTACGCGATCTTTTTTTGGCACCATCTGGAGAATTTTCGTTTGAGACAGAGTTATCTGCAGAAGAATAATCATAATTTGTGCTGCTTAAATTATTGACCAGAGACCCTCATTCTAACTGCTACACTCACCAGTCGAGGAGTGAATGCGAATCTATTGAAACACGATACACCAGTTTTGCGTTGAGCCTAGACCGGACGATCCAAACAAAGGTAGGACAGCGAGTGTATACATGTATTTCTGTCATTTATCACAAAGGGTTTCACATTTCCAAAACATGTTGACTTGTTCCCTCGATAATATATATAATACTACATTGTATCAAGCAAGATAACATTTTTAAGTTGTTTTCATTTTTTATACTTAACAAATCTACGGTCCTAAAAAATTGTCCAATGACAAAAGACGTTAAGTTGCGCAGTTTTGTTAATTAACTCTGTTCATGGGTAAGATACATGTTTTTTCCAGATTTCTTTATAAATGCAGTGGCAAACAGAGCGTAAACTCAAACTGAGAATCATTACATTACGTTATATGAACTGTATGAAACTAGTTAAATGAGTCAAAGCCATTGTAAACACGAATCATCATAATTGTTCTTTATAAATTCTCTTTCACTTGTTTATAAAGTGTGTGTTAAGGTATTTATATATTTTTTTTCTGTCAAAAGAGGTGTAATTTTCTCATGTTATGAGATCTAGTTCAGAGAAAATACACTTGCAAGTAGCTCGACCTGAAATCTAGGTTAGAACAAGAAATGTGTCCATGGGACACGGATGACCCCACTGCAAACTATCTGTTTAATTGTGACCTTGACCTTTGAGACACAGACATGATTCTTGAACAAGACACACCTTCTCATTGGGATGAATGTTTGTGTGAAGTTTGACGCATTAATTCCCTTTAGTAGTTTTGGACTAATGGCGGACATGAAAAAAAAGAACCTTTGACCTCCAACTGTCACCTTGACCATTGAGGCACTGACATGATTCTTGCACACGCCCCCGTTCTCAATCTGATGAACATTTGCGTGAAGTTTGACACAAATTTTTTGACGATTTGTTTACCTTTGACCTCCAACTGTGACCTTGAACTTGAGGCACTGACATGATTCTTGCATGCGACACACCTTCTCAATTTGAAGAAATTATGTGTGAAGTTTGACGCGACTCCCTTCAGTAGTTTCCAAGTAATGGCTGAGATATGATTTTTTTCAAGATTTTTTTTAACATTTGACCTCCAAGTGTGACCTTGACCTTTGAGATACGGTCATGATTCTTGCGCGCGACACACCTTCTCCTTGTGAAGAATATTTTGCAGTTTGACAAAATTCTCTTCAGTAGTTTCTGAGGAATGGCCGAGTCTCGATTTCGGACGGACGGACAGTGTGATTACTATATGCCTCCCTGTGGGGGTATAAAAATACCTCCTCACAAGCGTTTTAGAGGTATAATATGCACATACATTTTATTTTTTTAAATTATGCTCTCGCATAAATGCCCCCTTTTGTAAAATGCAATGCCATCAAGGGCATTTATACGGGTGTATACGGTACGTGTATCTATGTTACACCTATACCATTACCTCTAGTACTTACACAGTGTATAAAGAATTATGTAAAATATGCAGGATTGGGCACCATAGGCATAGAGCATTTAAACATTGAAACTGATGACTAAATTAGATTGAACATCGTCAAACCCTCAAACAAGATGACAGTGCAAACTTTCCTTTAATTCCGACAAATGATGTTTAAAAAGACAACAGATATTTTTAAATGATCATATATTTACCATTTACAAAAGTCTACACCAAAGCACAAGAAGAAGACTACCGGTCGATGCAGACGTTCGACTATCAAGGCCTTGTTCTTTATAAATTGGGAAACTATGTTGAAAAGCATAATTTTGCTTAAAAACTAAATTTTATAAGAATAAAAGAGGCCATAATTTTGTTAAAATAATACCTGGCTGTAAAAACCTGGCTGTATGATGTTGTCTAATGATGCCGAATACATGTGTGAAGTTTCTATCCAATACGTGAAGCAGTTTCGGAGAAACAAGTTTGCACAAAAACTTTAATAAAATTTGCACAAAAACTTTAATAAAAAAATGTAAGTATCAAAGGAGCCATAATTTTGATAAAATAAAATTATGAGTTTTAGAATATGGCTGTATGATGTTGTCTAATGATGCTGATATACATGTGTAAAGTTTCAATCCATTATGTAAAGCAGTTTCCGGAGATACAAGCTTACATACAAACGCAGACGACGACACAGACAACAATCAAGTGATGACAATATCTCTATTTTGTTCTTCGAAAAAGTCGAGCTAAAAATACTGAGCATGCACTTTATCCTATATAATCATATTACGGTACAAAAATAAAAACTGTGTTGCTAACAAAACACAGATATCCAATATAAAGAAGGTTTATATAAATCATTTTAACTCTTCCCACCCCATTATAGCTTTTTACCGACAAATTCTACTGACAAATTCTATTGACAAATTCTACCTAGTTTTAATGGAGAGTCTTTGTTATCACAGAAGCTGTTGTTAATGTTACTGTTGTCGTGAGTGACACTGGGAAGAATGCCGTCTTTAATGAGCTGGATCATCTCCTCCCTCACAGCTTTACGCACCGACTTCTCGATGTTCGGGACAGATTTTTCAACATTCCACGGAGCCTTCTCATCAGGATTTTTTTGTACACGTCTGAGGAAAACAAGATATGTCAAACATTCTGCCGAAAGCTAAGTGTGATTAAGCATTTATTCAAAAGGAATTCCATACATGCCTACTAGTTGAGGAGATATGGCAAAGACTCGAAGATACATTACCTGACGTTTGAAGTCTAAGTGTGACCGTGGCGACAACAACGTGGGAGTTGAATGGAACATGTCGTCATGATGTGGTTATATAAACATCCCATTCATGAGAGGGTGATACTAAGAATGTTTTATACTCTGTGGATACCATTATCGGCGGGGGCAAAGCCGAGGGTGATAATAAATATCTAAAGGGTGAACATTCTTATGAATGTGATATTTATATAACCACATCATGACAACATGTTCCATTCAGTCCCACGTTGCTGTTGCCAAGGTCACACTTAAGACTTCAAACGTCAGGTAATGTAGCTTCTATCTTTTTTTTGCTATGAAAGTAATATCATTGGATTGGAAATAACTTACTAAGCTAGCAAATGAGTGGTTCTTTATTGAAATCAGTAAAATACTTCTGAAGTTATGATAAGTTAAAAATAGCAATGCCCCGGAAATATCACGGTGATGGTGATAAATTACACATGTTTTTTTATGGAAATATATTATAAAAGCATTTATACAAAATGAAATCCCAAATCCCTGTAAATGGTTTAAAGGAGACAAGGCTGAGTAAGACACATTCATGCCCAACTGTGACATACTGTGACCTTGTCCTTGGCAACACTGAGGAATCTGGGAATGAATGTTGTCATGATGTGATAGGCATAATGCTGCATTTATGCAGAAGGAAATCTAAATCTGCTTGGTTTACGAGGAAGACACATATTGGGACAGACGGATGGAAGTTCAAGTATGGACACACAGATATGGGGTCTTTGAGATCATGGCAGGGACATAAAAAGATTATTTTGTGAAAAGGGTTCTGTAAAATATTAATAAATATGAATAATGAGTGTATAAGTTAAGTATTAAGATATCATATCTCATATTAAAGTCAAAAATAGAATTTTTATATCCTAGCAGCTCTAAAAAAAAAGATGGTATGTAGGGATTTTTTTAACTAGTACACATTAATTCCCCTATAGAATTTGTACCACTACCAGTTATAGTCACCACTACGGGTTCGAAGCCCATTGGGAGTTTGATTTGTCAAGTGAAAAATTGATTAATATGGTTAACGGGAGGTATAAATTACTGGTTCTACCCTGGAAAAATAGAGCTTTTAACCACAAAACAAGAGGTCAATGACCTTGAAGCTCTACTGATTGATTTTGATTTCAGGAAGTAGTCGCTACACAGACTTGTTTTTTGAAAAATTATTTTTAGCCGTGGCGGCCATCTTGAATTTCCAGCCGACCTGAAATTTTGCTAGGATCAATTAGACATCAAGAGCAACATTCCTGTGAAGTTTCATGAAAATCCGTCAAGTAGTTTCACAGGAATAGTCGCTACAAGTTTTCATTATATAACTCTATGTAAACAAAGATGGCTGCTGACAGCCATGTTTAACGTCGAATCAAAATAATATTTGACTCTGATAACCATCATGTCATGCTGATCATTTTACAAAAAGTCCCATATCAATATCACTTATAGTTTTCAAGACGTAGTCGCTACAAACTTCTTTTTTTAAAAATCTAATTTTAGCTATGGCGGCCATCTTGAATTTCTGGCCGATCTGAAATTTTACTAGGATCAATTAAACATTAAGAGCAACATTCCTGTAAAGTTTCATGAAAATCTGCCAAGTAGTTTCAAAGGATTAGTCGCTACAAGTTTTTACTATATAACTCTATGTAAACAAAGATGGCCGCTGGCAGCCATGTTTAACGTTGAATCAAAACAATTTTTGACATGGACCAACATCATGTCATGCTGATCATTTTACAAAAAGTCCAATATCAATATCACTTATAGTCTTCAAGTAGTAGTCGCTACAAACTTGTATTTTGAAAATCTATTTTTAGCCATGGCAGCCATCTTGAATTTCCGGGCGACCTGAAATTTTGCTAGGATTAATTAGACATCAAGAGCAACATTCCTGTGAAGTTTCATGAAAATCCGTCAAGTAGTTTCAGAGGAGTAGTCGCTACAAGTTTTCATCATATAACTCTATGCAAACAAAGATGGCCACTGGCAGCCATGTTTAACGTTGAATCAAAATAATGTTTGACTCTGATAACCATCATGTCATGCTGATCATTTTACAAAAAGTCCCATATCAATATCACTTATAGTTTTCAAGACGTAGTCGCTACAAACTTCTTTTTTAAAAATCTTTTTTTAGCTGTGGCGGCCATCTTGAATTTCTGGCCGATCTGAAATTTTGCTAGGATCAATAAGACATTAAGAGCAACATTCCTGTAAAGTTTCATGAAAATATGTCAAGTAGTTTCAAAGGAGTAGTCGCTACAAGTTTTTACTATATAACTGTATGTAAACAAAGATGGCCGCTGGCAGCCATGTTTAACGCTGAATCAAAACGATTTTTGACAAGGACCAACTACATGTCATGCTGATCATTTTAGAAAAAGTCCCATATCAATATCACTTACAGCTTTCAAGAAGTAGTCGCTACAAACTAGTATTTTGAAAAATTATTTTTAGCCGTGGCGGCCATCTTGAATTTCCTGCCGACCTGAAATTTTGCTAGGATCAATTAGACATCAAGAGCAACATTCCTGTGAAGTTTCATGAAAATCCGTCAAGTAGTTTCAGAGGAGTAGTCGCTACAAGTTTTCATTATATAATTCTATGTAAACAAAGATGGTCGCTGGCAGCCATGTTTAACGTCGAATCAAAACGATTTTCGACAAGGACCAACATCATGTCATGCAGATCATTTTATAAAAAGTCCCATATCAATATCACTTATAGTTTTCATGAAGAAGTCGCTACAATCTTGTTTTTTAAAAACCTATTTTTAGATCTGGCGGCCATCTTGGATTTCACATCAACATGAATTTTTGCTAGGATCAACTAGACTTCATGGGCAACATTTCTGTAAAGTTTCATGAAAATCCATTCAGTAGTTTCAGAGGAGAAGTCGCTACAAAAAAAAGTTTACGGACAGACGGACAGACGAACGCCGCACCACGGCATAAGCTCTGCTGATCTCTGATCAGTAGAGCTAAAAATTACAATCATAAATGGCCTAACATGTGTTTAAAACACCATTCAAACAACAAACAAAAGAACATAACTATCCGAGCCTTACTTGGAGCTTCCATGGATGTCAAACAGGTAGTGCATCAACTCAGTGGCACTTAGGTTCATGCTGGATTTCAATTGTTCAAACATCTTCATTGTATCTTCCCCCACAGCAATTACATTCTGGCCGGGTTCTACGTCAAGGCGAAGGAAGAAGCGGATTATTTCATCGGGCGAGCGCTTCGTCTTTGCCTGAAAGTTTTCAAAGTCACAAATTGTTGCAGGACCCACAGAAATGTTCCTTTCTCGTTTTACTTCCCTCGTTTCCCTGTAAAGTATAAAGACTGCTTTTAGTATTGTAAACTTTTATTAAGTTAAGAAATATATACTAGTACATGTATACATATAGAGAAATATCAAGTATTAACAGTGACCAGATATGAGTTGCTTGATTTTCGTCTTTCTGATATATGTGTCAGTTGCTATGATATCTTCTGCCTCTTCGTGCAAGCTAGTGAAAGACAACAATTTAAAAACATACGAATGATGGTGGCCAGTTGGTGAAGTAAAGATATGCTCTTTTAGTTCACACACACTATTATTGTTTGTGTTTCATGTTATTTTCATTATTGTATCCTGAAGATATATAAACTGTTCATTTGACATCCAAAAAAGCTTCTAAAAGAGGTAGATTATAAAAACTATAAGATATTTTGATATTTCGGTGTCATTAAAATGTTTGCAAGTTAGCGTTTACTATAAAGTATACATATGCATAAAGCATGTTGTAGAAAAATTTGCAAAGACCAACAGTACATTTCCTAATTCAAATGGAACAAGTAAGTTAGCAAGATATTGTTAAACTCACCAACAATCCAATAACGATTTTGCAACCTCTTCGTTGGACTCTAGATTTTTTTCTTCCTTCAGATCTTTCCACCTCTCAATCTCATCTCCGATATCGACTTCTTCCCCTTGTTTGCGGGCGTTGTCGGATGCTGCCCGTCTCTGCTGCGTCCTAATTGCCACTCGGGACATTGTGACAACTTTGGGCGGTCTGCCTCTTCTCCTCGGCAACCCACGTATAGACATCTTGCCTCACTATAGGTGGGTCTGAAAAATGGTATAGCATGTCAGTTAATGATAAAAGTTCAAATTTTACTACATATTCTCAAATTAATATTTAACAGTCATAGGTAAGCAATTATTAATTAAACTAGAAAGGTGTTCCACAGAACACTTGTGTCAACTGCCGTGGGATAATGGTCAATGAGCTTGGTTAGGTTGCAGGTTTTATGAAAAGGGGGCATAACTCTGCCAAAATGAAAGTCAAAGTTATTGGATATGTGTAACTATACATTCCTTGAGGTAAGATGAAGGTGTGGGTAAAGTTTTATGAACATAGATTAAATACTTTTCAAGTTAAATGATGTCTAAATTGTCTGCCATGCTACGCAGGCGACACAAAAAAATCATAGTTTACTACATGTTCTCAAATTAATTTTAACAGTCATGGGTATATATGCAATCATTAATTAAAATTATTTATATTGTGCCAGGTCGATTCCTAGTCACAGGACGGGACTGGAAGATCATCAATACCAAGAGCAGCACGGTTTTGATGGTTTTCGAATCCTAACCAAAGGTTATGATCACGCACAATATAAACCAAATAGAAATATGCTATTTTGTCTAAGAAAGAATAACCAAGAAAACTTAAAAGTCCAAATTGTACTTGCCATATTACCTCTAATTGTAGCGCCCGAGCGACATGCAAAAATATCAAGGCAGCATTCTTATGAAATTAACCCTTAACCCGCTACATATATAAAATGGACTGATCTTTCTTTGAATTAAGACCATTCCATTTATGTGACAAAGGGGTGTTTTAGGGAAAATGACTGTTTAAAAGGCTATTATAGTCGTGCTTAGAGGCTGAAGGGTTAAAAAAATAGTTGTTTTGTTTTTGGATACTAAAGATCAGAATAAAACTTTTGAAGATTTTTATATAGATATATATATCTGCCATGAGTCACTTTAAAATTATCATTTTTATGCCCCCGCAAATATAGGGGACATATAGTAATTGCATCATCTGTTTGTTCATTCTTCCATCCAAAACAATCATATCTCAGCCCTAACTTTAAAAGTACTGAACAGATTTCCATGAATTTCACACAAGTGTTCAGATCACCACAACGAGAGGATGTTGTGGGCATGTGTAACCGGGTACAGGTAAACTGTGAATAATCGATTCCTGACCGTATTTAATCCTCGATACCTCAGTTGGTAGAGCCAGTGTTTTTTTGTGTTTTGTGAATGCAGCCTGTGCCATTGTGAAAAATAGCGGAATTTTTCTAGAAATTGTGAAAATTGTGAAATATTATAACAAAAGAAAAAGAAACTTTTTTCACTTTTAATTTCAGCTTAATATCCCTTGCTTTTAAGTTTTGTTTTTGGTAAATACAGACTAGTTTTAACACCAGCGTATATTAAGACTTGTATCTTTACTGGTCTGTATTTACCATATTTTTTTTTCTTCAGATTGTGAATTTTTTGGATATAATTGTGAAAAAAGTATACTTTTTGGCATTGTGAATGGGGCCGAATAACGGCATAAAAAAAACACTGAGAGCGCTGGGTTCGAGTCCCGGTTGAGGAACGATTATTTTGCCATCTGTTATATTTGGGGGCTCTTTCTTTTCTTTTTTTTATAGAATGAAAAAATCATTCCTCAACCGGGACTCGAACCCAGGGTCTCTGGTTTACCGTACCAGCACTCTAACCACTGAGCTATCGAGGACACGGCTAGGAATCGATTATTCACCATTTACCTGTACCCGGTTACATACACCCCCACCAGATTGAAATTCGTCCCTGGATTTCGAGTTAACTTCAGGCCGGCTGTCAGACTTATTTTCATACTGTTTCATGCTAACAGACATGGTCCTAGGTCCTTGACGAGCCCCCAAATATAACAGGTGGTGAAAAAATCGTTCCTCGACCAGAATTGAGTAACCCAGGGTCTCTGGTTTACCGTACCAGGGCTCTTAACCACTGAGCTATGGAGGACACACGGTTAGGAATTGATATTTCACCATATACCTGTACCCATCGTCCCTGAATTTCTAGTGGAGTTAACACCAGGCTGGTTGTAAAAAAATAGATATAAATTCACCATATACCTGTACCCGGTTACACATGAATCAGGTTGGTACCTCAAAGGTTAAGGTCACACTTGGAGGTCAAAGGTCAAATGAGTAAACGTTTTTGGGGGCATTTGTCACTTTCTGTGACATTTCTTGTTTCCATTGCACATCAATAAAATGTACAAATCTGGTCTCTCCTTTGTTTATGAAACTGATTTTTTTTATCAGTTCAAGAGAAACTGAAGCTTCTTCATCACAATTTTTTGTAAATCTTCCATTAGAGTACACCACCGTACCACCTCCCTCTTATCCCCAGTAAAAAAAGGTGAGTGCACGCCAGTTTTGCCCCCTTCCCTGGCTCTGCCCTCAATTCCCTTCCTCTTTTTATAATAAATAAAAAAAATAGTGGGTCATTAAAATGTTTTTTTATTTGAGTTTGAAGATAAACATATTCAATCATATTCAATCAACCCGCAGTTGAGTACACTAAATAGTATTTTCTGTTTTAGATAAGGATCTTTTTTTTTTTAATCTTTTTAGCAAGTATAACATGTGTGAATGAACTTTTAAATATATATTAAGTCCCCACTTCAGTAGCAATGTTAGTATTTAAAATATAATCTTTCTGACATTTTTTCTCAATTCTGAAGTTAAAAAAAAAAAAGGTTAAAAAAAGAAAATGTTATAAATCAAATTAATCTATAATTTTACTTACACTAGAATACATAGATGTTATCATTAAACGTCTTCAACATGCATCAGTAAATACTATGCATGTCTTCCAAATATATTCTTTTTATTAGTTTCTCCATTTCTCTAAATTTAGTGAAATTGCCAATGACTATCAGATATCTATTTTAGCTGTTATTTATTTAAGCTGACAAAAATTAATAGCGAACACATAGCTAATACATAGCTAATACAATAATACCTATAAGGAAGCCAATAAGAACATGCAAAAAAATGCACATTCTTAATATTTCAACACCCCTTTCAACTCAAATGAGCATATTCCATTTTTCAATTAAAATAGCAGAACGCCATTTTGAATATTTTCGTGGACATGCATAAAAATCGATATTTTAACCTCCTGAGTTGCAACGAAATAGTTAGTGGCAACAATACAGAAGCATCAGGCATTCATTAAAAATAACATGAACCATCGCATATGTGTCTTGCCATGTCATTATATATAAATACACTATGTTAAACGAAATAAAACTTTTATGTTCAATGTCACCCGGTGCCAAAATTTCGAGGTTGGTGATTTACCATAAGCCTAATTGCCAATTAGCGTCGATGCAGCACGGATGCTCAGGTGCAGAATAGTTTCGAATAACCAAATACATAGCAGAAATGCTATAAAGAACTTACCGTTAATGGTGAATCTGTAGGTCTTAAAACTGATATCGTAATCTTCCGTTTTCGGAAAAGCCCCAATTTTCAACGGGTTAGTCGATTTTCTATTTAGGGACAATAGTTAAATATCGCTGTAGCGCAGACGCTCAATAATACATGTTGCAATGCAATCGTCTAACAACTTACAGGGACTATCTCAAGATACTTGGAGATATCGAAATAAGTACAGGGTGATTCAAAAGTGTGTGATAAAAGCACTTCCCCTGAGACAGCTTGCTTTAAAGGGACTGGAGGCGATCTAGAAAACTGATGGGTGTCAGTCCAAACACATATGAAAAAGTTCATAATGTGCTTCAGATTTATATTAAATATGCAAATAGATCTACATTAACTTACGACGCAGGTTACCTTCCAGTTAGTTATTGTTAGTGAACATGTTCCGTCTGGAAAGCTTAACGACCCAGCTGCGTTTTATTGCTAAATCGTGAATATTAAAGGGACACACGGCAATCTTGAAGTTTGTATCAAGCATTATATAAACACCTGGATTTATTAATCCAGTATAATTTTAACGTTAAACCTGATTGCATATCAATAATTAAAAGTTTGTGATTTCAGTTTTTTGTCTTATTCTATTAAAATCTCAATCATAAGACTGGTGCAATATTATCAACAGTAAATAATATGCAAAAACAGATTGCTTTACACTACTCGTATAATTGATATTAATGATTGAACAATTTGATTTAAACATATTGTATTGCCTTTTATCATGCAGATATGCACTTTTCTGCCTAATAAAGGGGTGACCTAATACATTTTGCTTTATTAGGCAAGTTGACCAATAGAGCAAATCAATGCGGAATCCCTCGGCGTTTATTGTAGTAACGTTGTCTGACGTCATGCACGTAACTCTGCCTGACGTCATAAAAAAACACAAAAAAAAACATGGCGGCGTCCTCGATAAGCGTAACATTCTGAGAAATAGGTAATAAAAGTAATTCATATAAAAAATGTGGATAATCTACATGATAAATAGAATAGTATGTCAGTGCCTTTTACTATCAAGCCATTATTCGTTTTCTAAGCCTCGCATAATAAACTTGATAGTAAAAGGCACTGACATAATATTCTCTATATATATACAAGTACAATACAATCGGGTCGGCCACAAGTGCTACCCACATTAGTTACGGCCCTTTGAACAAATGCAAGTTATGTAGTAAAACTAACGACACGCCGTGAGTTTTAAACACATTAAGATCGCCATCTGTCCCTTTAATTTAAATGGGGATTATATAGATAACAAAATTACAAATAATTCAAATAAAGTGTGCTTATATCACAAAACAAGAATGTATAAGAGCCGTAACGCATCATATGAATTACTATTAATGATTTATTCAACACAACTAGCCGAGTCGTCAAGTTTTCAAACCACACTACTTAAATCGTACGGTCAATGGGTCCTAGTTTAGTGCATATGTACATTTAATCTGGATTTGAAACACATTATGATGATTGTATTCGTATTTGAATTGGCACTCATAATGCTTCTAGATCACCTCCAGGCCCTTTAACGGATTTTTTAACGCGAAGTGGTAACTGTCATATTTGTGTTCTTCTAGAATGCAATTGGACGGAAAATAGCGGACACACAAACAAAAACAAACACGATATGTGTGGGATTTCGTTTTCAGTTACTAGGAAACACACGGCATTCTCACATGTTTACGCCCTGCATAAAAACAAATCAAACGCCTTCTAACGAAAGAGGTTTTTTAAACCCATATTAACAAATCTGTATAGACTTCTGAATATCTTCGTTTCATAACATTATGTTATTATGGAAACGGATTGATATAAGCTAAAAGCTTTTTTCCGAATCCACGTTTTCAAATTGTGTTAAATTTATTATAATATTGTGTAACCATAATAATTGTATACATTTGAGAATAAAAATATTGTTTAAAAAAAAAAAAAAAAAAATCTGGTATTTGTTTAAAGGGAACAAATCTGGTATTTGTTTAGAGGGAACAATTCTGGTATTTGTTTAAAGGGACACTTGCATGGCAACCGTGAAGAATTTTTTGGTATTCGGATTTGACCATTTCCGAGGCTCGAGCTACGGATGTCATTAACTAGACTTTCATTAACTAGACTCTGGGTGGTTGCGCTCTAATAGTTCCGAAAGAATTCCCAAAAAAAATCTCACAAAAGAGCTCCTAAATAAATGAGCTTCGATAAAGAGCTCATGTAAGAACGTCCAAAGAAAAGAACTACACAAAGAGCTCCCGGGCCAAATAAAAGAGCTCCCGAAAAAAATCCCAATTAAAAGAGCTCCCAAAAGAGCTAATAAATAAAAGAGCTCCGAAAAAAAGACAGCACCTGAAAGAACTTCAGAAAGAACTCTCGAAAGAGCTTCCAAATAAAAGTGCTCCGTAAAGAGCTCCCGAATAAAGAGCTTCCGAACTCCCAAATAAAATAGCTCCGAAAAAGAGCTCACGCGCGAAAGTCCGCTGATATAAAATGGATGAGGATGCAACTCGATCTACAGGTGACAACTTTTCAACCTTTCTTTTCATCCCAGAAAGCATAGCCTTCCCGTCTGATCTACAAAAGGCCTTTTTTTTGTCTTCGCCAATTTACCATTGTAAATTAATTAACCCTCTAATGCAGTGTAATAGCAATTAATGTAATAGTCAAAATCATTAACGACGTCTAAAGGGCAATACTAGAAAATACGTTTATTTCCTTTAGGGAAGTTTTACCATGTGTCTGTAAGATTTTATTGACGCCCTCCCATTCCCCACCTACAGCAATGCAATTGACGTTTCATAAACTACGTAGTTATCGCAAGGAATGTTCATACGAGGGAATGGCGACCTTGACCTTTGGCCTAATGACCACATACTCAATAGGGGTCCTTCTCTCACCGAGGGCGATGAGGGCATGAAGTTTCATGAGCTTGTGGTATGCTTCTCATGAATTGAATGTTGTTTAACGGCTCATCAACATTGTATAGGTTATCTAGAGCCGCCCAGAGAGAAGGGAAGGATACATAGGAATCCGGGAACTGTGCCCTACTCTTATTATCGAATAGATTCCTATGGTTCTTTAACGTGCTCGGAGGATAGATCGATACACGGTTTACGTCCCCATCCGACGGACGAGGCTAAGGGAAAGTGTCTTGCCCAAGAGCACACCAATGAAACTCAGTGGCACCATGGAGGATTGAACCCGGGGCCTCCGGTTACAAATCCGTATGGTCATGAAGTAATGGCGACCTTGACCATACCTCGAAAGCAATAGGGGTTCTTCTCTCACCGAGAGAAATGTTCATAAGAATACTTTCGAAATTATAACGCGGAATGAGTAATTGTTTACGGGCGGACGTACTGACAACCATATAATTAATTTATAAAACAACAACAACAAAAAGAGAAAAAAGATAACACATCAAGGTCATTATGTTGGTATAGTTGCCGTGTTTCATAAAGATTCCTTCTTTTAGTAAGTACAGGTTATATAGCAAAATGCATTATATTAGACGACTATGTTGATATATAAATGCTTCAACATTTAGTGAACGTAGACTACGCTCTAATTCAAAGGAACAATTGTATTCTTCCAGACCACACACATCTTGCTATGTAATCTCGTTTTCTGTGTGTTGTCCTAAAGAATGGAACACTCTCCATCGGAATTAGACGAGCATCATCATTTCACCAATTCAAACCATTCATGAAACTGTACAATTGTTACTGTAAGCTTGAAACCTATATATGCATGTATTGTCTCATGGTGGTCTATCTTGTTTGTTGACTAACCATGGGATACATACGAATATATAAATTATTACTAAAACGTATATTGTCGCATGGTGGATTATCTCGTATGTTGTATATAACTGCATATAACCACATATACATATGAGCAATTGTGGTTTTAAACTGTTTATGTGCTATTGACAATTTCAAAGTGTACATATTATAAAAACATATATTGTCTCACGGTGGATTAGCTTGTATGTTCTAACCATGGGATGAATATGCGTTATTAAAATCATATTTACTTAAAATGTATAAATTGTCTCTTGGTGGATCAGCTTGTATGGTGAATATCCATAGGATGAACATGCGTTATTAAACTCATATATTTACTTAAAATGTCTCGTGGTGGATTAGCTTGTATGTTGTTTAACCACAGAAAAATATGAGTACTTTCGATTCTAAATGTGCTAATGGGCCACAGTTTCAACAGAAACACAAAACATCGATATAAGTCGTATATAGCACAAGTCATTAGACGACTATGTTGATATATAAATGCTTCAACGTAGGCTACGATCTAATACAAAGGAAAACTTGCATATACCCAGATCACATACATCTTACTATGACAAATCCTTTTCTGTAGGTTGTCCTTAAGAATGGAACACTCTCCCCATCGAAATTAGACTATCCCAATACAAACGCTTGCTAAAAGAATACCTCATGGAATTGTAAAATTTACACTATTTTTGAAACTTTTATTGGCCCATGGTGGTCTAGCTTTTATGTTGTCTAACCATGGGATAAATGTGTTATATAAACCGTATACGGTCTAGTGGTAGATTAGCTTTACGTCTAACAGCATATAAATATAAGTATTTGGGGTTCTAAACTGTTTTAGGTGCTATTGAAAATGAACTTGTCAAATTGTACCTATAACCTTTAAGCATATGCTGTCTTACGGTGGACTAGCTTGTATGTTGATATGGAAATCATACATTTACTTAATTTTGTTATTGTCTCGTGGTGGATTAGCTTGTATGTTTGTATGTTGCGTAACCACAGACAAATGTGAGTACTTTCGATTCTAATAATGCTAATGTGCCACAGTTTCAACACAAACTCAAACTATCGGTACAAGATAGTTGTATAGATAGCAAAAGGCACCAGATAAGACGACTTTGTTGATATATAAATGAGTTAACATTTAGTGAACGAAAAATACGCTCTAATAAAAAGGAAAAGTTGCATACTCCCAGATCACATACATCTTGTTATGATAAATCTATTTCAGTATTTGGTCCTAAACAGTGGAACACTCTCCCCATTTTAAATGCGAAAAGAACACCTCATGAAATTGTAAACATGTTACGGTATACTTGAAACTTATACATGTATTGTCTCGTGGTGGTTAAACTTGTTTGTTGACTAACCATGGGATACATACGAGTTATATAAATTATTTATTTACCTAAAACATATATTGTCACATTGTGGATTAGCTTGTATGGTGTGTATATAACCGCATATACATATGAGCAATTGTGGTTTTAAACTGTTTATGTGCTATTGAAAATTTCAAATTGTGTATATAATAAAAACATATATTGATTCATGATGGATTAGCTTGTATGTTCTAACCATGGGATGAATATGCGTTATTAAAATCAAATATTTACTTAAAATGTATAAATTGTCTCTTGACGGATCAGCTTGTATGCCGTCTAACCATTTTTAACATTTACAATCATTTTAAAGCAGTGCTTTATGCCACATGTTAACATCATAGGTATAAGCATCCTGAAAAGTTTCGAAACAATCGGTTGAAACGTGTGTGTGTGTGTGTGTGTGGGGGGGGGGGGGGGGGGGGGGGGTGGGGGGGGGGGGGGTGGAAGTTAGCATTCTGCAAAGTTTCGAAACATTTGGCTAAAAACTGTGGGAGAAGACAAACACACAACTATCGTAACGTAAAATGTGTCGGAAAAGTTCAAACACAACATACCTATCAAATTCAACAACCTCAAAACTTAGTCATTTCAAAATGGCATATATTGTTTACATCAATAGTAACCTTAATGCTACAATGTACCGAAGGAGGTTACGATTGTTGTGGAATGTCATTGAATGTTTCAGTGACACTTTGACCAATTTTTCGGATAAGGTGTTGCTGGTTTCGCACTCGACGTTTTAAGAATTCCCATACATGTTCAATTTAGATCCAGACTTTTCGCAGGCCATGAAAGAACTTTGACAAGCATATGGTTGGCTTCTAGCATTTGTCGGGTGATTCCAGCAACATTACATGGGAAAATATCTTCAGACAAATATGCTGCGATATGTGGTACAAGGACTGGCGGCAAAGTTTCGAATCCCACTGGGAGCTCGACTTGTGAGGAAGTGTCGATTCTTACTGATGGCGAGAGTTGTTGGGAGGTCGCCTCCACCACAAAAAAATCGACCGTCATATATAACCTGACATGTGTTGAAAATGACGTAAAACACCATACAAACAAATCATCTTGGTTTTTGCCTATACGCAATAATGCATTTGTTCAGTGCATTAATAAGTATTTGAAAAGTTCAAAGCAAATAGTTTTTGCATATTAGGCCCTAATTATTGTTTATTATTTTGCACCAACATTGTTTAAAGCTTTGGTGGACTAATTAACAAGCGATCCAAGAGGCGACGCTCTACTTTCTAACACGGTAATACTTTTAACAACATCTGAAATTAGATATGCGAATCTGTAATGCAGCATCAGAGAATACGTTCTGTCCAAAATGATGCCCCCGACCTTATGGTTGGACGAAACAACAATAACGACAGCACGAATTTTCCTATTTAACCCTGTGTAAAACTGCGACATCCTGGGCATTCCAGTGCAGACAATCGAACAGGCAGGACGTCTTGCGGCCGTCAGGAACCATGTGTCACCGATAGGCATGCCGCTGTTTGAAATCATCACAAACCACGTGGAGTACGGGCATTAATTTGCCTTAAATGTCTTGCCTTAAATGTGTTTAACTTGCTTTTAAAGTGACCCTAAAGAGGGACGTTTAAACTTCTACTGAAAGTTCGCTGTTGGACCAGCGAGATATCACTTGTCAATGCTAGTTCCCGCACATGGCAAAAGGCAAACTACGACGGTTACGACTCAGCATGGACCATCGACGTTGCATACCGAGCACCGTAAAGAGTTTTATAAAGTTTATGAATACATCACTTTATCCTCACCCTAACCGTAACTCTCACCCTACTTTCGAATTATCTTTTTACTACGGTATACGAAAAACCTCTTTGGAATCTAATGTTTCCGGAGATGCACACTGGCCGTGTACGCGGGTAGCTACAATGTTTACGACCGGTGTGGATATCGGAGGAACCATTACCATAAGTGCACGTGCAAGGCGACATCAAAACCAAAACCCAGTACAATCAACAGGATTGACCTACTTGGACACGCTCTTACCGGACTGGCTGAATCTACTTCGAGAAGACAATCGGATTGACCTCGTTTTATGTTTCTTTGTCATCCGATTGGCCGAAATCTCAACTTCTACAACTCTATTCTAAGTTATGGATAAATACTCATCTCTGATGGAAATCTCCTACTCTACTTGATGTCTTTCCTCCGGTGTCTAATTTGGACGAGATGGAACTAGGCTGCGATTCTTCTTGGATTCTACATCACCGTGAAGTCGCGTATGCAAACCTCGCTAATCGACTCCCTGGACGGGCCAAATTTGACCCAAGAATCACCACTTGCAATACAAATGGTTTTTAGACTCCCCCTCTCCCGACTCCCTACTTTTCCCTTACATAAGTGTATTATGCAAACACGTTTTTTTTTTATACAATTATATAACAAACACGTCACTCTTGGTTCGGGACCAACTATCCCCACAGGGTCAGCATTTGAAGAAAAATGTCTGTTGTTGGCGGGAATAGCTACTTTAACGGGTTTCCGAACTCTCTATATACCCTTTGGACACCCGAAGCACGGGTAATTTGACTGTTGGGGGTCATTTACTCTTTAGTGATAATTTTTAAAACTAGAACTATCACTGAAGGTGATGAATACCCCCATTTTTTTGCTCTAGCCGATGATGGGCAAAATCACGAATAATAAATGTCTAAAATATCCGTTAATTTCTTAATGTGAAAGAAATTATTAAAACAAAAGTCCATAATTCTGTAAAGAAGATTGCAGAATCAAAAAATCATTAATGCAGAGACATCATATCATCACGTGTGAACTTTATGTTAGGTGTAATAACAATCCATGAAAAGTGTTAAAGTGAAAGCCACATGAAATCTAAGTCAAATACTAGTAAAGGGCCGTGATTCTGTAATAAATTAGGCATCAACAGTTTGTGATGTAGAAGGACATAAGGTCATCAGTTGTTACGTGTGCATGAAGTTTAGGAACAATCAATTCGAAAATGTTTGAGAAAAAACTGTGTTAACCGGTCATTATATATACAGTATTTTTTTTATTACAGTGGAAAAATCTAAGTCAAACAAAGGGCAATAATTCTGTAATAAATTAGGCAATCAATGATGGGTGAATGTAACGGTACATAAAGAAGGATAAAAATATCGGACAGGGAAAGCAGCATTCAAGGACGACAGTCAACCACAAAACACAAAAACAAACACGCAAACAGACAAACGAAAAGGCAAAAGTAATAAAAAAAATGCAAACGACATCACAAACACAAAAGGGTTGACAATAGGGCTACAGCCTTGGAACAGTCAGTGGAAAAGTAGGCCACTGGGGGTTTAAACCGGTTCTAGGGTGCACCAAACCTCACACTTACCCTACTGTCATCCCATTAAAACAGGACAGTGTAAATAAAGAAATCACCGCCATGATCTAAACTCTAACCAACAAGGCAGCATCAATAGGCAATATAAGTAAAACACAAATATGCTCGTGTTAATATAATACAAAAAAACAATAGCCTAGAAAGCCACAATGAAGGTACTCAATGACTTCGCAGAAGCCAGAGCAGTAAGAGAATACACCATTAAGGGCACGACAAGAAAGAACATGGACAAACATCAAACGCCACCGTCCCAATGGGCTTAAGGTAGGCGTCATCATAGGGTCCACAGCCTGTCCGGTCATCGTACAATTAAAGAGGAAAGCATAGTGGCGAACTGTAAAAGGGTCCACCATCAGGTCATCAGTTGTTATGTGTATATTAAGTTTGGGAACAATCCATTCAAAAGTGTTTTGAGATATGCAAGTTTTAAAAATGTGTAACGAGACGCGACGGGGCAAAAAAGTGGGACGGGACGGGACGTTGGGGAGAACGTGATTCCTATATACCTCCCCCCCCCCCCCCCCACCCCCACCCCCACTTCGTGAAAGCGGGGATGTGAAAGCGGGGATATAAACAACAACTGTTTAGCAGTGCATACGTAGATTTGTTAAAGTTTGGACTGGTTATAGTAATAGCAGTCATCTTGGCAGTTACTGCGTTATGTACATTTGCTCAGATAGATCTATTATTAAAATATGCTTCGTTACGCTCTAGCAGTATCATTTTCCTTCCGATCGTTACCAAACTTTGCCAGGTTATTGATATAATAATGAAAACTCGAGCAAGTTCGAAGAACGTCCACATGCACTCTGGTTTAATATCTGCTACATGTTTCAAACATTTTCAAACATGTTTGAACTTTTACTGATAAAAATACCTCCAACAAAGTTTGAAATGAGAATGAAGTATGTTTTCATTAAAACAAGCCACAACTGTGTTGTTTAATAATCAATAATAGTGGTTTTCAGTCTGAGCTTCTGTTGATAAAAGATCCGGACAAAGAATTGCAAAATGCATATATATGTATTGAAACAAGCGGTACAACTGTTGTTTAATATTCAATATTGGCGTGCTGCGACTTTCAAGAAGCCTAAGTTTTGTAAAGATTTATTGAACACTCAAGGTAGTAATGTCACCACTTACAAAAGGTAAAAAGAAAATGCAACTCGGGAATTTCCGCTATATATTGTAGGTATAATATGCTGCTGTTAATCGAAAGGTATATGGCTGCATTAGATCTTTCCTTTCGGTTAAAGGACTAAAACACATAGCACACCAAATGTTATCCCTTCAAATTTCATTATTGATCGAATATGCGTTTGGTTTCAAGCAGGTAAGAAACTTCGGATGTAACATTTTGCAATCTCTTGATATTTAATATAGTACTGAAATGGCTCAAATTTTCAAAGCGGAGCTTCAACATTAATTTTATGAATTTCGTGTTAAGAAGTGTACTGTGATTACAAAGTCTACAACAGCACAGTTTTGACCTTTCTCTAAGTGCAACCTTTTTTTTGTTACAAAAGATCTTGGGATTTCTCTGGAAATTACGTGGACTTTTATATGTAATTAAGTGTGAAGTATATACAGTAATGAGAGAGTATAGAGGAAATTCCCCGAGTTGCATATTTATGGCTACTCCACACAAAGTGTGGTAGGGGAGCCATATTGGTTTTGTGCTTTCTGTCTGTTTCTCTGTCTGTTTCTCTGTCTGTGTCACAAACGTTGTCCGATCAATAACTAGAGAATGGTTGGACCTAGGGTCCTCAAACTTGGAAGGATGGTTGGTCATGACAAGTAGATGACCCCTATTGATTTTGGGGTCACTAGGTCAAAGGTCAAGGTTGCGGTGACATTGACTATCAAAACGATGTCCGATCAATAACTAGAGAATGGTTGGACATAGGGTCCTCCAACTTGGAAGGATGGTTGGTCATGACAAGTAGAGACCCCTATTGATTTTGGGGTCACTAGGTCAAAGGTCAAGGTTGCGGTGACGTTGACTATCAAAACGATGTCCGATCAATAACTAGAGAATGGTTGGACCTAGGGTCCTC
Organism: Cyrtodaria siliqua; assembly: GCA_037043455.1. NCBI lineage: Eukaryota > Metazoa > Mollusca > Bivalvia > Adapedonta > Hiatellidae > Cyrtodaria > Cyrtodaria siliqua. The sequence goes on along the minus strand of JAWPHD010010194.1, from coordinate 39,027 downwards.
AAACTTGGAAGGATGGTTGGTCATGACAAGTAGATGACCCCTATTGATTTTGGGGTCACTAGGTCAAAGTTCAAGGTTGCGGTGACATTGACTATCAAAACGATGTCCGATCAATAACTAGAGAATGGTTGGTCCTAGGGTCCTCAAACTTGGAAGGATGGTTGGTCATGACAAGTAGATGACCCCTGTTGATTTTGGGGTCACTAGGTCAAAGGTCAAGGTTGCGGTGACATTGACTATCAAAACGATGTCCGATCAATAACTAGAGAATGGTTGGACCTAGGGTCCTCAAACTTGGAAGGATGGTTGGTCATGACAAGTAGATGACCCCTATTGATTTTGGGATCACTAGGTCAAAGGTCAAGGTTGCGGTGACATTGACTATCAAAACGATGTCCGATCAATAACTAGAGAATGGTTGGACCTAGGGTCCTCAAACTTGGAAGGATGGTTGGTCATGACAAGTAGATGACCCCTATTGATTTTGGGGTCACTAGGTCAAAGGTCAAGGTTGCGGTGACATTGACTATCAAAACGATGTCCGATCAATAACTAGAGAATGGTTGGACCTAGGGTCCTCAAACTTGTAAGAATGGTTGGTCATGACCAGTAGATGACCCCTATTGATTATTTATTTGTTAAATATTTTTCAAAAATTATTTAATTTTTTATTTTTTTTATTTTTGTTAAATATTTTTATTTTTTTATTTTATTTTTTTAATTTTTTAATTTTTGCATAAAAAGTTTTAGGGTCGGCCCCTTAAACAAATAGGGTCGGTCGGGTTACCTGAACCACACATATTTTTTATGTGGCCTTACTGAAACAGATAGTAGATACAGTCACAGGGATATTGAATATCAAAACGACCTCAGATCAATAGAGGACGGTTGGACCTAGAGTCGTCAATTATGCCTGTTCGGGCTAGTGGGGGAGCCATACGTTTTTGTCCCATGGACAATAACAATTTCTAGTTTTTCTTTTAGTTCGGAAGGGTGTTCCACGGAACACTAGTGTCGCCTGCCGTGTGCTTATTTTAAGTTATGCAGTTATGAGCTTGGTAAGATAACAGGTTTATGATAGGGGCATAGCTCTGAACAAATGAATGGCAGAGTTATTCAACATGTTGACCAACATTCCTTGAGGCAAGATGAAGATGTTTGTCAAGTTTTGTGAACATTGGTCAAATACTTTTGAAGTTATGGTTGCTTGTTAAATGGATACTAATGTTTGTCGGTAAAAAAACTTAAAGCTTATGTTTATACTGTTTGTACATAACCGACGTGAAATAAATAGTATCTTATCTTATGGAACTAACGTTTATAGAGAAATACTTGTAGTTGGTATCCCTACCTTTTGTCGCAGATTTGTTTTTGTATTGCTATGAGTAGACTGCCATGGAAGAAAGCTCATGCCGAGTCTTTATTTCCTATTTACATATCAAGTTTTAAGACTGTAGGTGTATGTCTTACAATACGTAAGGCGTCGTGTTTATGATCGTTTTAAGATCACCTGAGCCGAAGGCTCAAGGTGATCTATTGGGATCACTCTTCGTCCGTCGTCCGTCGTCGTCCGTCGTCGTTAACTTTTGCTTCAAACGATTTCTCCTCAGAAACCGCTTTGGCAATTTTGACCACACTTCACACGGATGATCCTTAGGTGAATGCTTTTTAGATTTGTTAAAATTAGGTCGACACGATATCCAAGATGGCCGCTATTACCATATATGGTCGAAACCTTAAAAAAAACTTCTTCTCAAGAACCGTCAAACAGATTTCGACAGTTTTTCTTTTAAAATGACCGCCAACGGCTAGACTATCAATTTTATTCAAATGAAGTCCCAGGGGTAAAAAATGCCCGTGCCCCTGGGGTCCAAAGTTTGTATATTGAGATTTTTGCATGTTTTTCATAAACATTTAGGAAAAAAGTTAAAAAATCTTCTCTGAAACCACAAGGAACAGAGCTCTCATGTATTACATGTATCATCAGCTTATGGTCCTCTACTAAGTTCAAATGGTGACCCTGGGGTCAAACATGGCCCCACCCCGGGCGTCACAATTTTACATAGACTTATATAGGAGGGGGGAATCTTCTCTGAAACTACATGAGCCAGAGGTTCAATATTTTGCATTTACTATAAGATTATGGTCCTTTACCAAGTTTGTTCAAATGGTGACCCTGGGGTCACATTTGGTCCCGCCCCAGGGGTCACATGTTTTACATAGACTTGTATAGGGAAAAATTAAAAAAATCATCTTCTCTGAAACTGCAAGAGCCAGATCTAGGTTTAATATTTTGCATTTGCTATAAGTTTATGGTCCTCTACCAAGTTTGTTCAAATGGTGATCCTGGGGTCACATCTGGCCCCGCCCCAGATGTCACATGTTTTACATAGACTTATATAGGGATAATCTTCAAAAAGTCGCCTTCTCAGAAACAGCTTGGTCAATTTTGACCAATATTCACATGGATGATCCTTTGATGAATGTTTTTCATATTTGTTAAAATAAGTTAAACGTGACATCCAAAATGGCCACATAGAAAAATCTTTGAATTACTTCTTGTATAGAAGCTACCGCTTTGGATGCCTTTTTTTCTTTTGATAGTTTTTCTAAAGTTTGTATATAAAGATTGTGCACGTTTTACATAGACTTATATAGGGAAAACTTAAAATCTTCTTTTAAATTGTTAGCATGGAGTTGGGGGTTTAAATTTCAGTTGAGGGTGTTGTGTTTTGCACTTGTAAAAAGGTATTGAAAGGAATTTAATGATAAAACCCCTTAATATAAGAGCCATTTTAGCTTGTAGAGCATCCACATGCCCTCTTGCTCTCTTGTTCTTTAGGATAAGAAATAGTAGACATACACTTGTAAACACAGCCAACACCGGCTCTCATAAGCTCATACATGAGCTCTCTTATTCTTCGAAAAGTCGAGCTAAACAAGAGGGCCAAAATGGCCCTATATCGATCACCTGAGTACTGGCACATTATAAAATTCTTCGAAATCTTATGGTCATATACAATCTGTGTAAGTTTGGTTAAGATTGTTCAAGGAATGTGGGCTCTGTTGTGTATAACAACATTGACAAAGTTTGGTAAATATCAAATACAAAAAATGCAGGGCCAAATGTGACCCCAGAGCTACATGATATATATGAGCTTTGTGGTTTCAGAGAAGATTTTATAAGTTTTTCCCCATACAAGTCTATGTAAAACATGACCCCTGGGGCGGGGCCAAATATGACCCCACGGTCACCATTTGAACAAACTTGGTAAAGGATCATAAGAGATAGTAAATGCAAAATATTAAACATATGGCTCTGGTAGTTCCAGAGAAGACTTTAACGTGTTCTCTATATAAGTCTATGTTAAGTTTGAACAAACTTGGTAGAGGACCATAAGCTTATAGCAAATGCAAAATATTAAACCTCTGGCTCTTGCAGTTCCAGAGAAGATTTTTTTCAGTTTACCCCTATACAAGCCTATGTAAAACTGTGATCCCCCGGGGCAGGGCCAAATGTGACCCCAGGGTCACTATTTGATAAAAATGGTAGAGGACCATAAGCTTATAGCAAATGCAAAATATTAAACCAATGGCTCTTGCAGTTCAGAGAAAATTTTAAAGTTTTTCCCTATATACGTCTATGTAAAACATATGAACCTTTGGGCAGGGGGGCCAAATGTGACCCCAGGGTCACCATTTGAAAAAACATATGAACCTTTGGGCGGTGCCAAATGTGACCCCAGGGTCACCATTTGAACGAACTTGGTAAAGGACCATAAGCTTATAGTAAATGCAAAATATCAAACCTCTGGCTCTTGTAGTCTCCGAGAAAAAGATTTAAAAAAAAAATCCTATATAAGTCTATGTAAAACGGTGACCCTCGGTGTGGGGACAGTCATCATTTGAACAAACTCAGTAGAGGATCATAAACTGATGCTACATGTAATTAATACATGAGAGCTCTATGCCAGTGTGTGTGTGTGTAATTCTGAGGTTTATAGTCCGTCCGCCAACTAAAACGCCTGGAGAACCCTGGTCGCTTTGGGCACAATAGAGTCTGGACTTAGAGCTCTATGCCATTTGGCTCCAGAAAAGATTTTTCAGATTTTCCCTATACAAGCCCATGTAAAACTGTGACCCCCAGGGTGGGGCCAAATGTGACCCTTGGGGTTTATGGTTGGAATTATGTGCATTTCCTTGAGGTCATGGTAACCTTTAAGCTAGAGACACCAAAAGCAATGGAACTCCTCTTTTCATGGGCAAGATACCTATGATGAAGTTTTACGAGTAGGTCTTTAATAACAACCCACACGAGGTCATGGCAATAGGATTTTCCCTCTCATCAGGGACAATGTATCTATCAAGTTTCAGGAGGGTAGGTGTAATAATGCTTTCGATTTTTGTTTGTTTTGCATGATGTTTTACGTCATTTTCAACACATGTCAGGTTATATATGACGGTCGATTTTTTTGTGGTGGGACAAGACCACCCACTTTTCCCGAGTAGAACCTGTACTTCACACCTCCCGCCATCCGTAAGAATCGACACTTCCTCACAAGTCGAGCTCCCAGGGTTATTCGAACCTGCAACGGTGAGAGGCGAGAAGGTTTACAACGCAACGTCCACGAGTTATCACGCAACATGTGTATATCTGGCAATGTTGATATTTTTTTCACTTCATAGGTTTTCTTCACTCACCAAGGGCAAATGTACCAATGACATTCTACGATAGTGGGCGTCGTACTTTTGAAGTCATGCACGGAATGCGTGTTTTGATGAAGTAATGGTAACCTTGATCTTATACCCAAATTCAATAGTGTTGGGCAATGTACCAATGCAGTTACAGGAATATAGGTATTACATTCAGGAGTTATCACACGGAATTCGTAGTTCCACACAAGGTCATGGCGACTATCTTTGACCCCAGAAGTAATAGGGTGCCTCCTCTCACCAAGGACAATACATGCAACTATGAAGTGCAATGAGAGTGTGTGTATTGCGTACATGTATATACACCATAGGCACCTCTGACCGCTAGGCTGAGATGTGCCATTAAGTTTCATGAAGATACCTTGAACGCCCCAGACAGACAGACAGACAGACAGCTAAGTATCTGCTTGATAAGCTTTTTGGATGTCAGTGGTATCAATTTCTTACTAGTAACTGGAATAAATATTCACAGATGAGTGTAGATGTTATCAATCAGTGGCGTATCCACGGATCTTTTATTGGTACGGCCAAAGATATGTTTGTTTGTTTGTATGGTGTTTTACGTCATTTTCAACACATGTAAGGTTATATACGACGGTCGAGTTTTTGTGGTGGAAGCAGACCACCCACTTTTCCTGGGTAGAACCAGTACTGGTAAGTGTACACCCCAGGCCATCCGTAAGAATCGACATTTCCTCACAAGTCAAGCTCCCAGTGGGATTCGAACCCGCAGCGGTGAGAGGCGAGAAGATACCATGAGTGGCGTAAGTCGCGAGTTGCTATTTTTTTTTATGGGTACGGCCAAATATATGCGCGAGTTGCTTTTTTTATTGCAAGATATCATGCTTTCTTGCGTATAATTCAGGCCACTGGAGACAGAGTTTCAAAGGAAATTATTCACTTGACTGTTGTAAAAAGCATAAGAAACTATAAATAACTACACAACAATATTAACTAGTAATTACTATACTCATATATTATTTATCGCAGTTTTGTTCGTTTTCATCAGTTTATTGTAACCAGTAACTTCGTCAAATCATAACCTTCAGTACTGATAATGTCTTTGTTCTATTGGTATATTAGTTAAAACTGCCGAAAATGCTAAGTCCAGGGGCGTAGCTGACTGAAATGCATATATAGGCCCGAAAAACTACGGGCGTCCGGCGGCATGCTGCCCTGGCGTTTTTTTTATAGTTATCGCACCGTCCGTCTGTCCGTTCGGATTCTGTCTGTCTGTCCGTCATTCCGCTTTTCGTGTCCGAATGAACCTTCAAAACCCCTGCATGCTTGGCACAAGTGATCACCATAACAAAACGATGTGTCGCGCGGAAAACCCAGGTCCGTACCTCAAAGGTCAAGGTCACACTTGAAGTTCATAGGTCAAAAACAGGTATGCAATTTCCTGTCCGGACCGTAACGTCACAACCCCTGCAGGGATTTTTAAATAACTTGGCACAAGTGATCACCATAACAAGACGATGTGCCGCGCGCAAAACCCAGATCCGTACCTCAAAGGTCAAACTTGGAAGTTTATAGGTCAAAAACAGGTACGCCATTTCGTGTCCGGACCGTAACGTCACAACCCCTGCAGGGATTTTTAAATAACTTGGCACAAGTGATCACCATAACAAGACGATGTGTCGCGCGCAAAACCCAGATCTGTTCCTCAAAGGTCAAGGTTACACTTGGAAGTTTATAGGTCAAAAACAGGTTTGCAATTTCGTGTCCGGACCGTAACGTCACAACCACTGAGGGATTCTTAAGTAACTTGGCACAACTGATCATCATATCAAGACGATGTGTCGCGCGCAAAACTCAGGTCTTCAAGGTCAAGGTCACACTTGGAGGTCAAAAGTCAAATTGTGTCCGGTCTCTAATAACTTGGCACAAGTGCTCACCACAACAAGACGATGGGTTGCGCACAAAATCCAGGTCTGTGGCCCCAAGGTCAAACTTAGAGGTCAAATCGTGTCCGGTCAATAATTTTTGCATGCCTGGACGGATTTTCAAATAACTTGGCACAAGTGCTCACCACACCCAAACGACATGTCGTGCACAAAATCCATGTCCATGCCTCCAAGGTCAAGGTCATACTTAGAGGTCAAAGGACATTTCGGGGGCATTTATCACTTACAGTGATATTTCTTGTTTTAAATAGCTATGTAATGGTGCGTTTTGGTGTATATCTGACGGAGTATATTCTTCGACAAATTTGAGAATTAACATTTGACAACGTTGAATTACCTACACTGTAAAATAAAATAAGAAACACATGTTGACCCTTAATCTCATACCCATTCCGGCCTCAGATTTTATTGCAGTTTTTAACTTTTCATTTTTCAAATTGATGTATAGGCCCGACCCTATATGGCCTAATAGTAGCTACGCCGATGAACTTGATTGCATTTTACGATTACGTTTGCATGCATGCAGTCTTTTCCACGTGTTCCTACGTGATTAACCACGTGTTCCTACGTGATTAAGATCATGACAATCAATTTAATAATCAATTTGACATTGACCATGTTACGGAATCGGTACGGCCACGAAACATTTATCTTAATAACGTTTAAGCTATTGTTACTTAAAGGGACAGACGGCAATCTTGATTTTTTAAAAACTCACGGCATCCCGTTAGTTTTCCTTTTAATTTGCATTTGTTCAATCATTAATATTAATTGTTAGAATAGTTCAAAGCAAATTATTTTTGCATATTACTAACTTTTTATAATATTGCACCAGTAATATATTTAAAAATTTGGTAAAATAGGTAAAGAAAGTTGAAATTTCAATTTTTTATTTAATTATATGCAAGCAGTTTTAAAGTCAAAATGACACAGGATAAGTAAATTGAGGAGCAAATTTAAATGTTTGAATAAAACTCAAGATTGCCATGTGTCCCTTTAAAGGGAATATAGCGACACAGCTAAATAATCTTTTTATTATTGAGGTTTCTGAAAAACTTGGAAAAGGGTGAAAGAATTATCAAAATCGAATGATAAACAAGATATGATCGTTTTAAGGTTCTGTTGAAACGGATATGGAAGCCGCCATTTTAGAGATATGACATCAGTTCTAAATGACCATATATGGAATATTGATAAATATGAATTACTCATTTATAGTGGGAAAAACAAAGTAACTGTATGAAGAATATGTATATTGCTTTATATGACCAGTTAATGGGTTTGCATTCATTTACAGTGATTTGCTTTTCGTTAAATGATATCTATCAATATTCCATATATGGTCATACGGAACTATGACGTCATAGTTTTCAAAATGGCGGCTCCCATATCCATTTTATAACAACCTTCAAATGGTCATATATTTTTTGTTTTTCATCCGATTTGGTAATTCGTTCACCTTTCTGCAAGCCTTTCAGAACTCAAAATGGCTGTGTCGCTACATTGCCTTTAAATAATCATAAATTATCAATATAGTGTCTACATGCAAAATAAATTTTAAACGAGAGGTCAATGACCTTGAAGCTCTACTGATTGATTTTGATTTCAGGAAGTAGTCGCTACAGACGTGTTCTTTGAAAAATTATTTTTAGCCGTGGCGGCCATCTTGAATTTCCGGCCGACCTGAAATTTTGCTAGGATCAATTAGACACCAAGAGCAACATTCCTGTGAAGTTTCATGAAAATCCGTCAAGTAGTTTCAGAGGAATAGTCGCTACAAGTTTTCCTTATAGAACTCTTATGTAAACAAAGATGGCCGCTGACAGCCATTTTTAACATCGAATCAAAACGATTTTTGACAAGGACTAACATCATGTCATGCTGATCATTTTAGAAAAAGTCCCATATCAATATCACTTAAAGTTTTCAAGAAGTAGTCGCTACAAACTTGTATTTTGAAAATCTATTTTTAGCCATGGCAGCCATCTTGAATTTCTGGCCGACCTGAAATTTTCCTAGGATCAATTAGACATCAAGAGCAACATTCCTGTGAAGTTTCATGAACATCCGTCAAGTAGTTTCAGAGGAGTAGTCACTACAAGTTTTCATCATATAACTCTATGTAAACAAAGATGGCCACTGGCAGCCATGTTTAACGTCGAATCAAAATAATGTTTGACTCTGATAACCATCATGTCATGCTGATCATTTTAGAAAACGTCCCATATCAATATCACTTATAGTTTTCAAGAAGTAGTCGCTACAAACTTGTATTTTGAAAAATTATTTTTAGCCGTGGCGGCCATCTTGAATTTCCGGCCGACCTGAAATTTTGCTAGGATCAATTAGACATCAAGAGCAACATTCCTGTGAAGTTTCATGAAAATCCGTCAAGTAGTTTCAGAGGAGTAGTCGCTACAAGTTTTCATTATATAACTCTATGTAAACAAAGATGGCCGCTGGCACCCATGTTTAACGTCGAATCAAAACGATTTTTGACAAGGACCAACTTCATGTCATGCTGATCATTTGAGAAGAAGTCCCATATCAATATCACTTACAGTTTTCAAGAAGTAGTCGCTACAAACTTGTTTTTTAACAAGAGGTCAATGACCTTGAAGCTCTACTGATTAATTTTGATTTCAGGAAGTAGTCGCTACAAACTTGTTTTTTGAAAATTTATTTTTAGCCGTGGCGGCCATCTTGAATTTCCGGCCGACCTGAACTTTTGCTAGGATCAATTAGACATCAAGAGCAACATTCCTGTAAATTTTCATGAAAAATCCGCCAAGTAGTTTCAGAGGAGTAGTCGCTACAAGTTTTTACTATATAACTCTATGTAAACAAAGATGGCCGCTGGCAGCCATATTTAACGTTGAATCAAAACGATTTTTGACAAGGACCAACATCATGTCATGCTGATCGTTTTAGAAAAAGTCCCATACCAATATCACTTATAGTTTTCAAGAAGTAGTCGCTACAAACTTATATTTTGAAAATTTATTTTTAGCCGTGGCGGCCATCTTGAATTTCCGGCCAACCTGAAATTTTGCTAGGATCAATTAGACATAAAGAGCAACATTCCTGTGAAGTTTCACGAAAATCCGTCAAGTAGTTTCAGAGGAGTAGTCGCTAAGAGTTTTCATTATATAACTCTATGTAAAAAACAAGAGGTCAATGACCTTGAAGCTCTACTGATTGATTTTGATTTCAGGAAGTAGTCGCTACAAACTTGTTTTTTGAAAGTTTATTTTTAGCCGTGGCGGCCATCTTGAATTTCCGGCCGACCTGAACTTTTGCTAGGATCAATTAGACATCAAGAGCAACATTCCTGTGAAGTTTCATGAAAATCCGTCAAGTAGTTTCAGAGGAGTAGTCGCTACAAGTTTTCATTATATAACTCTATGTAAACAAAGATGGCCACTGGCAGCCACGTTTAACATTGAATCAAAATAATGTTCGACTCGGATAACCATCATGTCATGCTGTTCATTTGAGAAAAAGTCCCATATCAATATCACTTATAGTTTTCAAGAAGTAGTCGCTACAAATTTATTTTTTAAAAATCTATTTTTAGCTGTGGCGGCCATCTTGAATTTCTTGTCGATCTGAAATTTTGCTAGGATCAATTAGACATCAAGAGCAACATTCCTGTGAAGTTTCATGAAAATCCGTCAAGTAGTTTCAGAGGAGTAGTCGCTACAAGTTTTCATTATATAACTCTATGTAAACAAAGATGGCCACTGGCAGCCACGTTTAACATTGAATCAAAATAATGTTCGACTCGGATAACCATCATGTCATGCTGTTCATTTGAGAAAAAGTCCCATATCAATATCACTTATAGTTTTCAAGAAGTAGTCGCTACAAATTTATTTTTTAAAAATCTATTTTTAGCTGTGGCGGCCATCTTGAATTTCTTGTCGATCTGAAATTTTGCTAGGATCAATTAGACATTAAGAGCAACATTCCTGTAAAGTTTCATGAAAATTCGCCAAGTAGTTTCAGAGGAGTAGTCGCTACAAGTTTTTACTATATAACTCTATGTAAACAAAGATGGCCGCTGGCAGCCATGTTTAACGTTGAATCAAAACAATTTTTGACAAGGACCAACATCATGTCATGCTGATCATTTTAGAAAAAGTCCCATATCAATATCACTTATAGTTTTCAAGAAGTAGTCGCTACAAACTTGTATTTTGAAAATCTATTTTTAGCTTTGGCGGCCATCTTGGATTTCACATCAACATGAATTTTTGCTAGGATCAACTAGACTTTATGGGCAACATTTCTGTAAAGTTTCATGAATATCCATCCAGTAGTTTCAGAGGAGTAGTTGCTACAAATAAAAGTTAACGGACGGACAGACGGACGGACAACGGACGCGGCACCACGGCATAAGCTCTGCTGATCTCTGATCAGTAGAGCTAAAAATGGCCACTGCAGCCATGTTTAACGTCTAATCAAAATGATTTTCGACAAGGACCAACATCATGTCATGCTGATCATTTTAGAAAAAGTCCCATATCAATATCTCTTATAGTTTTCAAGAAGTAGTCGCTACAAACTTATTTATTTTAAATCTATTTTTAGCTGTGGTAGCCATCTTGAATTTCCGGCGAGCCTGACATTTTTCTAGGATTAACTAGACATCAAGAGCAAAATTCTATTTTTAGCTGTGGCGGCCATCTTGAATTTCTGGCCGACCTGAAATTTTGCTAGGATCAATTAGACATCAAGAGCAACATTACTGTGAAGTTTCATGAAAATCCGCCAAGTAGTTTCAGAGAAGTACAGTTACTGCCACGCGGATTACGACTTTTTCACAGCATTCCCGCGGCCGTTTTTCAATCGAAGTCACAAATCCCCGCGATCGTACCGCGGATTGTCACCCGAAATATTGCGCGGGGATTCCCCGCGACTGTAAAAATTGCCGCGATTGCAAAATCCAGTCTCGAAAGAAAGAAATCACCGCGATTCTCCGCGATAGATTCGCAGGGGAACGCAGGGGAAATTAGAGCACGGATCAATGAAAAATGTAATAAAAATGATAAATACAATGAACAATTTTGGAAGCAATACGTATTTTAAACTTTTAATGCATTTAATAACGTGTGTTTTTCGTTTTTGTTGTCCAAAAGTCGCATTTCTCTTCACCAGACATAAATTGGCTACCCACAATCCTTTGCGATGTGTGTACCTATTAACAAGGCGGCACTATTAACCGGCTTATGACCCGAAATTCTTTACAATTTTTCGGATTATTTCTGACTAAAGAACCCATCGATGTAGTAACCAACAGCAGAATAGTAAAATATGTTAAAATAACGATTAATTAAAAATATAATTCTAATTTCCAGTATAAGAATTACTATTTTAATTTTATGTTCAGTCACCGCGAAGTCGGTAATAGGAACCGCCATATAAATTAACTATCGTGACCCAGTATACATTATCCGGGCATTTGAATTTTCCGAAAACAAAAATAAAATTGTCTTCTGCTTCGGGTTTTAATAGTTATTGAATAATAATGCATTAAATTGACTGCACAATTGTACATTGATACTGAAGATAAATTGCGGCGATGGCCTGCGATTTCACACCGGGTAAAGCGGTGTGCGAATCAAAACAGATCGCGGTGGAAAAAATGTATTATCCCCGCGATGAGTGGGCTGTCCGTGGATCGCGGGGACAAAATCAGTGTGTCCGCGGTGAGATAAAATCGCCGCGATGAGTGGGATTAGTCGTTATCCGCGTGGCAGCAACTGTAATCGCTACAAGTTTTTACTATATAACTCTATGTAAACAAAGATAGCCGCTGGCAGCCATGTTTAACGTCGAATCAAAACGATTTTTGAGAAGGACCAACATCATGCCATACTGATCATTTTAGAAAAAGTCCCATATCAATATCACTTATAGTTTTCAAGAAGTAGTCGCTACAAACTTGTATTTTAAAAATCTATTTTTAAAATACAAGGCGGCCATCTTGGATTTCACACCAACATGAATTTTTGCTAGGATCAACTAGGTAGACTTCATGGGCAACATTTCTGATAAGTTTCATGAATATCCAGCCAGTAGTTTCAGAGGAGTAGTCGCTACAAATAAAAGTTTACGGACGGACAGACGACGCACCACGGCATAAGCTCTGCTGATCTCTGATCAGATCAGTCGAGCTAAAAAACCGTAGAAATTATTGGTACGGCCAGCCGCACCAATAAAAAATATTGGTGCATTGGTGCGGCCGTGGCCGTACCGGCCGATAAGGCGATTACGCCCATGTCATTTATAGTGATACATAGGGCTCACTTTGTCGTCCGTCCTTCACCAAAACTTAACATTGGCTACAAATTTCTCATTTCTTGAACAATTTTTCAATATATATATATACTCATCATGACAACATCTACAAGACTATACTAACATATAAAGGTCAAGGTCACACTTAACGTTAGGTATAACTTCCTCATTTTTTTGATATTTCTTCATCAAACTTTCGATATATACTCATCATGACAACTTTGACAGGACCATACTAAAATATAAAGGTCAAGGTCACACTTAAGGTGTTATATGGGTTAAATATTCATTATTTTCTTCACGAAAACTTATAAGGTTGACTATAACTTTCTCATTTCTTGATCAAACTTTCAATAATACTCATCATCACAATGTCGACATGACCATACTAAAATATAAAGGGACCATACTAAAAAATAAAGGTCAAGCTCACAATGAAGGTCGTTATATGGGTTTAATACTCATTTTTTTTCACACGAAAACTTAACGTGGCTGTAACTTTCTCATTTCTTGATATTTCTGCATTTCAATATATACTTATTATGATAACAGCGACATGGCCATACTAAAATACAAAGGTCAAGGTCACAACTGAAGGTCATTATATGGGTTAAATACTCATATTTTTTAGTCAAGGTCATTTATCTGGATCCAAAAAAATACTTGTTAAACTGACAAAGCGCTGAAAGGCGACACACGTGTTCCACGGAACACCCGTCTAGTTTAGTACAAAACTGCTCAGAACTCTGGAGACCACCTCTTTTCGTGGTCTATTAATACAGATGTAGCCAATATTTTTCAACACATTCAATACGACACAAAGAAAGAAAAGAAATGTATATATATATTATGATGCTTTATTTCTTTCAAAAATATTTTAAAAGAACATGTATAATGGTCGCTGAAAAATGAAAATGATTTGTGAAAATGCATATGAATGAAGGAATGAACATCTCTTTCACACTGGTCTTACTACATTCTTGCATGCATTAACTAATCTAGTGTCTGAAAAGAGGCGAATGCGTTCCAAGAATTGAATTTATGTTAGTCTGTCATGATGTCGACACTGAGTGCCATTTAGGTTAGGGTTAAGGTTTGAAGTAGCCAAAATTGTGAAGAAATACATATACCGATTCCAGCATTTAAATTTGTTTGCAAGAAGACAAACTTTTCAGATAATTTCAGAAGATTAAGGAGCTATTGGCTACTATTAGCTTGAACAAAAGTTGTATGGAGTATTTAGGCTGACCTCCACCACCACGGCTACAAAAGAACAGCCCCACTCCCTCCCCTATAGTCAAAACCTACCCTTTGGTTTATCAATAGAAATGTTTAAAGATAACTTTGGAATTCCAGATCAAGACATGAAAACACAGTATAAAATAATATGACTGAATGATGGACGAAATAAAACTGACGTGAAGACAAATCTCGTTCGATCGCACAAAACTGCATTCACACAAACCTCATACCTTTTCCATGACTTTTATCCTATCCTTGGATCCTTAATTTCTCCATCCTTAGGAATGAGGTGCGGAAATATCCTCCTTTCAAAGCCGTTTAAATTTTTAATGAGCCCTTAAAGCTTGATTAGTATTTTAAAAGATCAAGTATTTTAAATTTTTGAGCATGTATGAAAAATTCGAATGAATTGTTATCCTTCCTGCTTTAATATTTTAGCAAAATTAGTTTACGTAATTATTCCAAGGCGTTTTTTTTTCAACAATGAAAATCGTACGGCCGGACGTTCTTTCCTATTAACAAGAAGTGGATCCAGGAATTCCATGTGTAAACAAAAGTAAATCATTAACTTCCAGGAATAATATTTAGAGGATCCAGAATTTCCAATTTTGGGGAGAATCTTTTCCTTTATAATTTCAAGAATCAAGAAATGTTCTTATTTCCTAAATTCCAATTTAAGAGGGGGTGCTTTTAATCCAGGTAATTCCGTTGCTGGATTTCCAGAATTTCTTTTTCCAGAGATCTATTCCATATATTTCCTTATTCCAATTTTTGAGGGGTTTCTCTCTATCCCGGGTTTCCTATGATGGGAAATCCAAAATGTCCAATTTTTCAGGGGAACTTTTCATCCAAAATATTGGTCGACTTCCTCGGGAATAATGGGATGCATATTTTTTTTTTAGAAAAACATAATCCGGAAATTTCCAAACAGGGTCCTTGATCCAGGAATTAGTAAAAATCTTTATCCGCAGAAAGCTCCCGATCTTTTATGAACTCCCGATGTGATCCTTTGATCCCAATCCTCGTTTCCATACTTAGATGGCAGTTCTTCCCATATATTTTGTAGCGCTTGCTTCCTCATATTCAAGGGGATTCGGTTATTGAAAAGGGAAAAACTGAAAGTATAACTTTTACTATCAAAGGGTTAAAGTATTGATTTGGTTTTCTATTTTCAGTCTCAAAACTAAAAGGGGACTGTATGGAACTTTTTTTACCCTAACAGAAATCCTAAAAAAGGTTTTATATACATACTTACCATGTTATTAAATACTTGATTTTTTTTTTAAACTCAAACTTACCCAACCAAATTGGAGAAGGTTAAGGATTTAAGAAATTAAACTATTATAAAGTGGCCCTTCACATCACAGAATTAGCTCCTCCTAGTGTAGACAAGGATAAAAGCTCCAAGACGACTCCTTTAAAGATACTGAAGATCCTGATTCCAGAATTTTCACTTATTCCACAATTTTTTTAAAGTATTCCATTAAAGCGAGTAATTATTTGAATTCTGTATTTTCGTTTCCAGAAATCATTCCTTTGCAGACAAGGGAGAAAAGCCATGGAAATAATACATCCAACAATATCCTAGCTCTTTCCGATCCACAATCAATCCTAGACTGGATTCCAAATCCTTAATCCAAGAGCCCTTTAGAATATAAGAGTTTAAAATATTAAAATAATACAAACATTCATACATTTATATATTTACAAAATATTTCTTTATAAAATTTGTACAAAGACAATTTAATTAAACTTAGTCTTTGATACACCCTATAAATACAATCAATCAGTGACAGAACCGCTTTCTTGATATTAACTTACATTTTAAAACTACTGTTTTTTTACACATTTTTTTGTTTTTGTTTTACCGTTCAGATGTCAGATGCTAAAACAATAGTTTAGTCTCAATGATTTTTTCTTTTTAAATTATTTCTAACACGGATAGCAAATGCATTATTTTAATGTAAGACATCATTTGGTAGGATGCATACCATTTCACATCCAAGCACACTTTTCAGTATCTATGAACGCCTACAGTTCATGGCTAACTGCACCGGTGATCTGTAATCTTCTGATCAAAGTGGTCAAGCTCACCTATAGACAATTTTAAAACATTTAGTGACATTGTATTCATTAAATGCTTTGAGATTGTTATTCTTTTATAGGAAAACTATCTAAAAACAACACCTAAATGGTGTTGTGGTGAAATATGAATTACGAGCGCTTGACTACTAAATCATTGGTAACAATTTGATTTTTACCAACTGTCTGAAGTGATAAAATGATTTCGTGAATTTAGTAAGGTGAGCGTGACCGTGATCTCATTGGCGAGTATCGTGGGGAGCCTCGTGACCGGCGAGGTGGCGACATACTCCTGCTACGTGACCGGGACATATAACCGCCGCCGCCTCCACTGTGACGACTACCTCCTCCACCACCTCCACCACCACCACCACCACCACCACCACCACCTCCTCCTCCAATATCTTCCTTCACACGGACATATGAGGTCTCACCCTGAAAATGCATAGAGAAACTATATATTTCAACAAGGATACAGGTGTTTTTAAGTTTATATAATATATATATATATATATAGATAACTCAAAGGGTGTACAGCAGTCTTTGTGGTTCATTTTGTTGAAGTAGCTATCCTGCCAACAACAGCCAAATTTTACAACATGTATATGTTCACCGTTTCTAAACCTACTGACAATGAGGTATATATATAACTTACATATTTTGAGAATCCAAACTCTATAGACACAATATAAATGGCTTTAACCAGCCAGACCAAACCCCAAAACTGGAGTGTTGAATTAAGAATTCCCAACTCATAAACCAAAAGAACAGTGGCAGAAAAACAATAAACGTGGCTCGAGCGTAAATGTGGTTTCAACGATAGAATTGCAGCATATTTTCCATATTTTATCTTGATGTACATGGAAGATGAGCCTAGCATGCTCATGCCTATTAGGCGCCATATAGCCTTTTCATGTGTTGGTGCGCCTTAAAACCCAATTCAATTCATAAACCACTTTACGCATATCAATCTCAGGTATTTTATGTACTTTTAATCGGAACATGTACATTATTTTATGACCTGAATAGGGTTTGGATCAATAATTGTGAGGGTAAATTTGCCACTTTTTGGCGGGTTAGTGCCTTTATAGTACATAAAAAAGCTATGAAAATACCAATTTAAAACATGAATTGGTTCAAAAATATAGACTAAAATATTAACAGTTTTCTATAATAAAGCGCAATAATTAATTAATAATTAAAACTTACAACAAGCGTTATAAGGCCATCAAGGAATCATTATCCGCAAGTTATAAATAGCTGTCACGCTAATCACCTTGGGATATCTACAAATGACGCTCAGGGCTATTCCATTTCAACATACCCGGCAGCGCAGGGAGGCAGTTTAATAAACATCTGTGGATGGACCCCATTTTCCGAAATGTGGTTCCTTAAATTCAATTTTGCATCTATGGGTGGGTGTTCAATTTCAAAAGTGCCTTCCTGAGGTACCATGTCTGTTTTAATGGAATAGCCCTCACGTTGCAATACCTTGCATTATTTACCCTCGATTTTAAAGGGACAATCTTGATTTTTTTAAACTCTGCATCCCGTTAGTTTTTCTACATTACTTTGCATGTGTTCAATCATTAATATAATCAGAGCTACAGATAAGCAGGGTATTTGCTTACTCAATTAAAAATGCCAAAATACCCAATTAAAATAAAAAGCATGGGTACCAAAAAAGTAATCGAAGTTGTCAAATGATAAAACAACCAATGCAAATTGAGCAATAAGGGACACCCAGTCTCCTTCAGTGTCTATTCTAGGATGCGCGCGATCATTTTCTACGAGATCACGCTTTTTTTAAAACCTAATGCGTGCTGATCGCGCGTACAAACGTAGAATAAACAATTCAATTTGTGACAAATATGCATGCGACATCGTAATCCGTAAATTTTAACTAAATGGAGACAAATTCTGATTATTGTTTATCAGAGCTAGTCTTGATCATCTTGAACGCGTGATTGTAAATACAACAGTTTGTCTTGAAAACAAGCAATCGTCGCAGATGATCTAGACTAAGCATGTAAATCGTAGCGGGGTTACTGTTATTTGTGTATTCCCGGGTTAGGTGGCGCTAGGTATCACATGGCGTGCTGACGTCACTCGATTTCAGATTGTACGGAATAATTTAGACGAAAATGAGTTTAGGACATGCTTGTTTTGCCTTATTATTGTTGTTTACAGTCAAATTTAAAAGGAATCTGTCAGTTCATGTGTTTTCACATATTCCCCCCCTGCTTTTTTAAAATCCCCCATATTTTTCAAGTATATATGTAGGGGTGAAAATCCCCACTACTTTTCGATTTCTAGAATAGACACTGCTCCTTGTATAAAGCCTATTGTAAAAGAAGTTGATTTTATTAGATTTTGTGTATACAATATTAGCGCAATGCCGTTGGTCGAAACTAGCACTAGCCCGAAGGTTAAAAACTAGTAAATTTTAATTTGGGCTAGTAAAAATCTATATAGTCGGGCTTGTGACAATTGTAATAGTCTAAATGATTATATACGCGGTAAAAAAAGTTTTGGACCAGGGTATATAAAGTCATATAAAAACAAAAATAGAGGACAAAATTTAAGTATCTTTTTTTAGTAACCAAGGTCTACCCTACCCGGTTAATTTGGTACCAGAAACATTAAATTTCAAACAAGATTTGATTTTTAAAAAATATCGCGAACACACAAAGGGTCTGTAAAAAATGTTGCAAAGTCCATACAAAGTAACAGTTACGGACACATTCGAGTAACAAATAAAAAGATTATTATTTTTTCGCAAACTTTCATTGTAAAGGATAATTATTGTTGATTGTTGATCTATTGTGAATTATCAACTGAGATAATAAGGGTTATGGTCGAATGTCATGGTTCAGCGATCATTGTACGGGTTCGAACACTGCCATGGTCCAAAACTTCTTTTACAGAGTATATAATAATTTGGGCTAGTGAACAAAAATCCTAATTTCTTCGACTGCAATGCTACCCTAAAACAATGTCGCGAACTTTTATTGTTTTATTTTACCCAACTGAAATAACGATAATACCAAATTAAATAAATACTGATGGTTAAATACCCAATTGATAAAAAAAGCTTATCTGTAGCTCTGGAATAAGAAAAGTATAAAGCAAATTGTTTTTGCATATTACTATTTTAAAGTCTACAGATTCTGAATATAGTAGTGGTAAAATAGTCAAAAATAATACAGTAGATATTCCCAATCTGTTCCAATTTTAAGTATGGGCTATATAATAAGTATCCTTATACAGTACAGTTCACACGAAACATAAAATTCAATTAGTAATTATATTTTTAATTAATCGTTATTTGTAACAAATTTTACTATTCTGCTGTTTATTATTAACACATCGATGGGTTCTTTAGTCATAAACCCGTTGTTAGTGACGCCTTGTTAAAAGGTACATACATGGCCAAGGATTATGGGTATTTATGTTGGTTAAAGAAGTGTGACTTTTGGACAACAGAAACGAACAGAAGTTGTGATTAAATGCATTAAAAGTTTGAAATACGTATTTGTTTGTCTTGCGCAGAAAAGATGCACTCGGCGTCTCATTGTTTGTACTTTTTCTGGCGATTGGCTTTTTCAAGCGCGCTGTCGGACAAGTTGAAAATTTGTCGGAAAATTCAGATTTTTTCATGGTTAATTGGATTCTATGCGGAGTAACACGGAGTGCGAGTGACTCGACAATGTCGTACTGTCGCCGCGTGGATTCACAGAGTCCAAACACTCACTCCGTGTAGATCCGCGCGGCACTCGATACGTCCAAACTCGGCAAATCGAATACAGTGTGTGTTTCGCGTGAGCTGTACTGTAGTCTTATCATCGTTCAGCTCATGCACTGGAGTATTAAATAAGCATATATAAGCTACCTCATGTGATCTGAATTTTGAATCGTCCAGTTTCCTACACGCATACTTCATATCCTCTTTCCTGAGGAATTCACAGACACCAGTGCCATCTTTGTAGACATCCGCATAGCACACATCTCCTGCTTCTCGCATGTGGTCCTTTAAGTCCTGCCAACTACCAGAGGGTGGCAGCCCTGTTAAAACAAATCGTCTTTTATTACAGAAAAATTAGAGTACTTACTTCTACAGTGGGGCCTTAAATATTAATTTAATAATCAATATTCATATTTAAAATGCAAATATATAGAGGATCTTAAACGAGTTCCCATTTCATATAAGATTTATGAAACGAGTTATGAATTATTTTTATTTTAACAAGCCTTTTGGCGAGTTAAGATTAAAAATAATTCATAACAAGTTTCATAAATCTTATATGGAATGTGAATGAGTTTAAGATTCTTTTTATCACATAACTGCAATCAAATTAGTAAAAATTAATTCAGATGGACATAGAACCGCCACGACGTCAGACGCACTTTAGCGCCAAAACGTCATAAAATATGTGACGTTGTAACGTCGCGTCTCACACACAACGTTGTGTATAAAAGAGTTCGTGTTTTACCTCTTTACAAAATAGCAGTTTACGCCAACTTTTTAACAAACCAACAACAATGTTTTGTATAACGTGCATTATTTGTATAAGCTGTCACAAATAATAAGTTTATGACTCAGATCTGGGTGAATTTGTAATAAATAAAATAGTTTCACTTAATAAACTTGCGTAGTGTTACAGTTTAACTCAACCAATCAAAATCGTTCCAGGTTGTATTACACGTGTGTGACACTGTCATACAATAGAATATTAAATGGGAGTTCGACACTGCTAACAAAGGACGTTATGTGATAAAAAACCATAACAGTTATATACTACTCAAAGTTTGCTAAGCATCAATATTTCAGCAACACTTTACGGCGGCCCATTTTACCAGCACTATACAACTCAACATTTAAATTTTGTTTTAAGATTAATGCATTTTAATACTATATACTTAACATACTTATACTTAAACCATATAAAAGAAACCATAAATATACTCTGGGTTCAGAAATAAGGCGAAAAATTGTTGATGCTTAGCAAACTTTGATTTATAGACCGTTAAAAAAAAGCATAATTATGAATTCAATGAAATAGCCTGACTGACCAATTAACTGATTGCGCTTGATAGAAATGAACATCAAGATATCCAGAAACCAAATGTGTGGTCATTTTATCAATTATAAGTCAAAGAACAGAAGCCCACGACACATAAGTCAAAGAACAGAAGCCCACGACACAGCAACTTTGCTTCAAAGTTTAAAACCTTTTATACTCCAATTAATCTGAAATGGTGAAATAAAATCCCATTGAACACCCTGAAATATTACTTGTATATTATAAAGAATTACCGTACCAGACACAAGTACTCTGTACTCGGACCTTCGGGATGGTGGCCCCCCTCTGCCACCACCACCACCGCCTCCTCTATCTCCTCCTCCTCCTCCTCCTCTATCTCCGCCTCCTCCTCGACCACCACCAAAGTCTCCTCCAAAACCGCCTCTCCCACCACCCCGTCCTCCTCGAAAGCCACCTCTGTCACCACCACCACCAAAATGATCACCCGGTCCACCTGGGCCAGACCCTCGAGGGAACTCGACCCTCAGTGTGTAACCATCATAATTGTATCCATCTCGATCACGAACAGCATCAATGGCATCTCTGCAAAATATAAAAAATATGTATTCAATAGTTTCAAGTGTTTGGGAACAGACAGGGACTCACTGGTTGAATAAACACCTCTTGGCAGGTTGTATGAGAACATTTTGCACCAAGATTTTCAAACTTTAGCATTAATTGGATAATCCAGGCCAACTTTTGAGCACAAGAATTGGTCTCGACTCAAAATCTCAATTCTTTTAATTCCAATTGAAAAAAAAATACCGACAAATTACTATATTTACTTACAGAAACAAGCAATTTTAAAGATAATTTAACAGAAAATGTCTGAAAATCAAATTTCTTACCCATTGCATACTTCTGTATTGAAAGGGCTTGCAAAAAAAATAGATTTCGAGTCTTAGTCGGATTCTTGTGCTGAAAAATTGACGAATTTAGGCCCAGATAGGCCTAATTTCAGCAAGTCGGACTGACATACTTCTGACAAAATATAAATTTCTGAAATACTTCCAATTGGCTGAAGCTTAAAATCAGTGCTCCAGATGAAATGCGTATCCGCATAATCACGCATATGGTTTTCACCAAAAAAGGATTAAAAATAAAATTAATGTGTACAAAAGCACGTCAAAAAATCGCTGATAAACATCAAGAACCAAATTCCCGCATAAAACTCACGGTCGGTCAGGTAACAAACCTTTGATTTGAACCCACGTCCTCTGGGGTTTCCAGTGTACATTACCAAATATTGAAAAAGGGCCAAAAAGTTTTGCCTACCTACCTCCCCTATTTTTTTTGAAGCCGTTAGCGGAAACAAACCATTTTTGTTTTGGCCTTATGGCCATTTACGCGGCGGACAAACAAACTCGAAGCGGTTGTTGTAGTCACTCATAAAAGGGGAATTTTCGTCCCAAGTTGGGGAAAAAATATACTATTTCGAGGGGGGAATGGGACCGAATTTTGTCGAATATTATGAGTAAAGAAACCCACTGGAAGCTGTTCTTGCAAAATAGAGTGGTAAAAAGTGACTGCAAGGTTGTTTTTTTATCTCTATTTGAGTTTTATGCGTGATTACCAATATTCCAAATCAGGAGTCTCAGGTCTCTAGTTGATACAGAGTATAAACCAATAAGAGCTATGATTAACACTGTTTGTTCTTTCTACCTTTACTTCCCCATTGGGAACCCAGGGCCTTTTTAATTCGGCCTCTTCCCAGTTATAAATAACTCTTGTTTTTTCCCAATTCTGCAGGAAAAATTCCCAGTCTTACTTTTTTTAATGAATGTGACAGACTTTACGTAGTTCGTGCATTAAAATAAAAGCTAAATATATACCTGATGATATTATAACATGCATTTTAATGAACATTCACGCTTAAAAAAATCCCCTGAATAGCAAAATCCTCCCATTTTCTCCCCAAACTCAGCCGGTTTTCGGCCTTTTCCCAAATTATTATTTTCCTGAAAAAAGCCCTGGGTCCTAAGAAGCCTTATACCTGAGATTTAAGGTTTAGGTTTATGGGCGTGAAGCGCTGATTAACGTAGAAGTTCATGATACCTCAATTATGAGGAGTATTTTTTAAAAATAAATAATAAAAAGTTCAATTTTACCTGTGATCTTCAAATTCAACAAAGGCGAATGGCGGACCTCGTCTTGTTTTCAAATCTACGAATGTGATTTTTCCGAATTTATAAAAAAGGTCTTCAATGTCCCTTGCTCTGATATCGGGTGGAAGGTTTCCTACATATATTCTGTTATCTTGAGGGGGCATTTTGTTTTATGAGAATTAAGACGTTAAAATTAGAGCTTTTTGCACGTTTTCAAAATGGCGATGCGTCCCTTTCACGTTCTTGGTTCCCGAGTTATCGATCAGCCTATGGAACGGACGACGGATACCAGTACTTCGCGCACCTAACGTATCGCAACACTATTATTTCAGCCTGTCTGGTGTCAGACCAGTATTTTAGCACGTCTTTAAACTGAATGTTTATTTTATAATGTGAAGCATTTGATAACTTTGGCATGTCAGAAGGTGTTCTTGTTTTTCACTTATTATGTGTGATTCAAAGTAAGTATCAGTGTTATCTCCCATTTATATAAAACAACATTTTTCATATTAAAAATAAGAATATTATCAAGAACAGTGATAAAAACTCAAAAACAATTGACAACCTTGCCTTTATAATGAAATTACGAACCAGAGAATAACCAGTTAGGACAGACACAACACGACTGAAGACAAACATTTAAACGTTACCAACAAATAGATAAGGGTTAAGACATTATACATATTAGAACAGTCTTCCACTGGAATTCATTAGCTCCTGACATCCCTATATTACCCAATATAGAACAGTTCAATTCTGCAGTCAGCAGAATTGAACATATCTCACCATAAATTCAATGTTTGTTTTTATTTTTAAACCTAACATCCAAAAACTTCAATGTTTTTCTTAAATTTCTTTTATATATATTTTTAAAATACTAACAGTCTTTGTCGGTATGACGACGCATGCCTATGTCCCCAGTAGGGGTTTGGCATTAAAGGAAGATAGATAGATTTTCAGGGAGTACGGTATAACGGTATAACGTACTCCCTGATATTTTACAGGGGATTCTCGGCGTTTATGGTAACGTCTAATGCAGTAGACTTTTTGTTAGAAAAAGATGTCCACAACTAGGCTACAAGCTCTAGAAAAATGAAGAAGTTGAGGGAAAGATATAGAGGACATTTGTTTGTTTTGAGTGAATATAGGATTTATTTTCATCGAGAAGTGAGAAAACTTATATTTTCACGAGTGCATTAGCACGAGTGAAAATATTTGAGTTTTCCCACTTCGAGATGAAAATCAATCCGATATTCACGACACACCAACACATATTCTATTTATTATATACCCACAGCCTGGAAAGTTATGCAGAACAAAAATAATACGCCAAAACAATGACGTCAACAATGTAAACAACGTCAACAGTAACTTACATGTTATGTCCCCATACCCTCTATATCCTTACATATTATGTCGCCACACCCTATACGTATATATCTTTACATATTATGTCCCAATACCCTATATATTCTTATATATTACGTTCCCATACCCTCTATATCATTACATGTCCCAATACCCAATATTATATCCTTACATATTATGCCCCATACCTTTGATATCTTTACATATTATGTCCCCATACCCTATATATATATCGTTATATATTAAGTTCCATACCGTCTATATCATTACATATTATGTCACCATACCCTCTATATATCCTTATGTTTTCATGCAGGCGCGTAGCTACGCGTAGGCCCTGGCGTACAGGGCCATATAATTGAACGATTTAACATTTTGAAACGATCGAGAATGTAATAAAATATGAGAGGATGGTAGGGTAGGGAGGGCATACTGCATGCAACATTTAAAATAATAGCATTTCAGTCCTATAACAACTAATGACGATCACATCTGTAACAACAGTGTGTCGGCAAAACTAATAATTGTTTGTTTGGAATTTTACATATCCAGACCATAAATAATTCGAGGCATGTGCTCTTTTTAAAGATCTGTGCGCATCATACACAATAGGTGCATTTCAGTCGTAACATGGCTGTAAACTCGTTTATAGACAGGACATAAACGGCTTAATATGTTCAATGACGTGATACATATTAGACGGTAAACTATATCAACTGTTTATGTTCTTAAAACATTAAGATTGAAAAATAAATAAGCCTTATATCATACAAATGTCTAATCCTGAATGTGTACGGCAGAAACTTATGAATCATAACATCTCTATTATATATAAAATAATTATTAAAATGTGATAGAATAGTTAACTAAACCAGAGCTTTATTTCAACAACTAATTAATACTGCAACCTCCACCGATGGAGAGAAATGCCTACTATTCAAACTGCGTAGATGAACTAGTGTAAACTATCAGTTTACCGACTTTCTTTTGAATATGTAAAACTATTCAATTCGTAACCAGGCATATAATTTGATATGTCTGGTTTTAAATTAACATAGCGACGTTAATAATGCATATATTTTAGTGCATTTTGAAAGCCCCATTGTGAAAAGACCTGGGTGCAAGAGATCGTATTACCCTCAGAATAACGACACCGGTTAAATATCCACAAAAGCAAAAACTTGTCATTAACGAGATTATATCATATCATAAATTATTTTCTGTTCCCAAAGTAATGACTCAGACTAATGAATGTGACTAAAATAGTTGGCAAATAGCTTAAGTCATATTAAATAGTTTGAAAACTTAAAGTTGAAGACCAGAATAAGACCAACGTCTATTCTTGTGTTAGGCAACTGCGTGGAGACAACAGTCAGAACTCGAATTGACCCTATTGAGTTATCTGGGTGAGAACACCCTGTATGTACGTTGTGCATTAAATATCTCGATGTACACTTGACTGTTCTTTCCTTATGGTGCCAGATGACATTTTTTCTTTGTTGGTGCATCGTCAAACGCACTTCATAAACACACACAGGTGCGAAAGTGCACACCCACACCATGCACACACACTTTTAAATATCAAGGACATCATGCAAACATGTTTTGCATAAGATAATGACACGTCAATCAAACAATAATTGAAGTAACATTAATTTGTTTGTCACATGTTTTTTAAGAAACATAATCTGGAATCCTATAGTAATTATGCCATACGTAAACGTAATTCATAATTACTACATAATCAGGTAAATAAACTTGATATTTGATGGTGTTGTTACTTTTAATGGGTATTTTACCAGATGTAATTTTAACAAACATATTACTCAGTTGAAAAGAAACTGGACACTTTGAACATTTTACTTTACACCCTATCAAGCGACAGTCCTTCCTTTAATGATTCGACCTATTGAAAAACAAATGACAACATGATATTGGCAATGAAATGATAAAAACTTTGGTACCAAAATAGCATATTGTCAATTACATGTAATTTCTAAATAAACTTCATACAATTAAATCTAAACAAAACTCAGTGTCCACTTTTTTTTTGCACACTGGTGTGTATGACACTAAAACAAAATGTATGTATTAAAAAACAGTAAACAGTGCCTTCTTCGATGATGTTGTTATTTTAATATCCAAAACGCATTCAGGCATCCACCAGTACATTTGGCATTTTTTTTTAAATCTCAGAACTTTGTTTAAAACTTTAGTAGGTAAATTTAAGAAGTTAAGGACCTATTTCCAGCCCACTATATACTAGAAAATGTGTTATTCAATTTTGCGTCAGATGATAGCTTTTGTATGAATTAAACTTATTAAAGCATAAAAACAATTGTTTAATTGGTTGTGTTTTGGTTTCATTTTTGTTCTGAAAACTATCAAAAAGAGTTTTGTATATTTAGTACAGCTAAATTGTTGACTTGTTTTCCTTCTTTTTTTTTCTTCAATAAAATAAATACAAATTTTAATACAGATATATCCTAGATAATATTCAATTTAACAATAAAAAACGCAGTAAAATCTGGTCACAATTTAGGATGTTTGCAGTAAATAAGGAAGTTTTTCATGCTTTTTCAATGACCAGGTAGCGTTTGAAAATAAGTCGTTAAAGGTAGAGCACCATTCATGTTTCAGAATGTCACCTTTATTCATGTATGTTTAAAACAATGCTTTTTGAGTATTTTCCGTCCAATGTACGTCATTATATTGCAATATTACACCATCATATTACTTGTATTTCAAAGTTTTCATTCATGTAATTTTAACCCTTAACCCGCTACACATATATAACTGTTCTTTCTTTGAATTAAGACCATTCCATTTATGTGACAAGGGGTGTCTTGGGGACTTGTATTTTAGAGCTTAATAATTGTCAGAATTTAATCAATTAATACATGAGATCATATTTGTTTTGAATAAAAATATGGAACGCCAAACAAGACTTTGATGGTCATTTTCCATTATGATGTGGTCACTTTCATTATGATGTGGCCACTTTCCATTATGATGTGGTCGCTTTACATTATGATGTTGTCATTTGTCATAATGATATGGTCACTTTCATTATGATGTGATCACTTTCCATTATGTTGTGGTCGCTTTACATTATTATGTGGTCGCTTTCATTATGATGTGGTCACTTTCCATTATGATTTGGTTACTTTACATTATGATGTGGTCGCTTTACATTATGATGTGGTCACTTTCCATTATGATGTGGTCGCTTTACGTTATGATGTGGTCGCTTTCCGTTATGATGTGGTCACTTTCCATTACGATGTGGTCGCTTTACATTATGATGCGGTCACTTTACATTATGATGCGGTCGCTTTACATTATGATGCGGTCGCTTTTCATTATGATGTGGTCGCTTTCCATTATGTTGTGGTCGCTTTACATTAATATGTGGTCGCTTTCATTATGATGTGGTCACTTTCCATTATGATTTGGTTACTTTACATTATGATGTGGTCGCTTTACATTATGATGTGGTCACTTTCCATTATGATGTGGTCGCTTTACGTTATGATGTGGTCGCTTTCCGTTATGATGTGGTCACTTTCCATTACGATGCGGTCGCTTTACATTATGATGCGGTCACTTTACATTATGATGCGGTCGCTTTACATTATGATGCAGTCGCTTTTCATTATGATGTGGTCGCTTTCCTTTATGATGTGGTCGCTTTCCATTATGATGTGGTCGCTTTACATTATGATGTGGTCGCTTTACATTATGATGTGGTTACGATCCATGTGGTCGCTTTACATTATGATGTGGTCACTTTCCATTATAATGTGGTCACTTTCCATTATGATGTGATCGCTTTACATTATGATGTGGTTACTTTCCATTATAATGTGGTCACTTTCCATTATGATGAGGTCGCTTTACATTATGATGTTGTCGCTTTCCGTTATGGTGTGGTCGCTTTACATTATGATGTGGTTACTTTCCATTATAATGTGGTCACTTTCCATTAGCAAGGACACACATCGGCCACTAATAACTTTCACCAGGAATGATTCATGGTCGCAAGACTCTAATTCATTTCTAGTTGCAAGTCCACAACTGTTTTGAACTTCTTTGAGAAAGTTCAGCTTTATGGCATTGAACATTTCGCACGCAGTTAGCGCGTGATACAAGATATCGTTACACAGAAGAGTACAAACAGGGCATCTGCTCTCTGTCTTCTGAGGTGTATGAGCCCAAACTTTAGCAATAGCATGAGCACGGTAAAGATCAGAGTGAGATTTAGCTAATTTCCAAACGATTGATGGTTCAATTGAGGTATGAATTTTACGAAATAAGCAAAATTCGTTATCGGAAAATATACGGGATTGCCATAGTAAAGTTTCTTTTTGTTTGATAGCTTAAGATACTGACATCTTCCACGCTAATTTACTTGGGAGTTGTTGGTATTTTAACAAGTAGTCATTAACGATATATGTAAGCTCATAGTAATTCAGTACGTTACAAATATCTGGAATAAAGCCATACATACGGCGGTTCATGTTGGATATGTATAAAAGGTACCGTCTTAGGAACAACATATGAGAGACGGAATATGTTGGTAAGCTGAGTAGTTTGTGAAGAAACATTAACTTTCTTTTATTAATTTCAGAAGTTATACGAAATAAGCCAACCATTGCCTCACACATATCAGATCTTGTATTTACATAAAAAGCTTGTATTTTCTTTACAACAAAATGTTGTAGACGATTTAGCATGTCAGTTTCTGTTTGGGTAAGTCCATTCCAAAGTTCGCAGCCATATAATACAGTAGGATTGATGATCTTACAGTATAAATTGACAGAGTTAATAGGATTTAAACCATAAGGATGGACACCTAAAACATTCATCGCATAGAACGCGTTTCTCCCCTTCTGACATCGTTCTTCAATTCTAAGATTCATTTTCAAATTCAATTGCAAACGCATACCTAGATGTACTGCTGTATTCACCTTGGTCAGATTCTCAGTTCCAACTAGAATAATAGATGGTTGAAGAGAGCGTTGTTTTGTAAAAACAAGAATATTACATTTGGGAACGCTAACCCGGAATCTCCATTTCCTCGTATAAGTGTCAACGATATCTAGGAGACTTTGTAAGTTAGCAGGTGATGTTGCTATTAAGGAGATATCATCGGCAAGGGTAGGATTTCCGCAAGGTATAGAACATATTGTTGCGCCGAGGTTTGAGTTTTGTAAACTGTGCAGTAGTTCATCAATAAAGACTAAATAGAAAAATGAATAGAGTACACCGCCTTGTCTTACTCCTCTTTCGATCTGAACCGGAAATGATGTCATTCCATTTATACTAACTTTGCACTCAAGTCCTACGTATAGATCAATACTGATCCTTAACGATTTTCCGACTATTCCTAACTCGCCTAGTTTTAAAAATAATGCGTCATGCCATACTGTGTCAAAGGCTTGCATTATATCTAAGAGTGCAACGTAAACATTGCAGCCTAGCTCAAAACTGTGATAAATGCATTCCTGTAAGTTAAAGCCATTAGTTATACAGCTAAAGTTCTCTTGGAAACCTTGCTGCTGAATACAAGGAAAGTTTGTATTTCGTGTTTCTAGAAAGGCTTTAAATCGATTCAGACATATCTTGTCAAATATTTTGCTAAAGCACGGAATTAGGGATATGGGTCTGTAACCTTTTGGATCTTGCTTAGTCTTTCCGTTTCCTTTATAGATTGGAATGACAATACTTTGTTTCCAAGAAACTGGGGTAAGTTCAGTCAAGATAATGTTATTAAATAGGTTAACTAGGGCTTGTGCTATCATTTTACCACCATGGATAACGTGCTCATTCTGTATATTATCGCCGCCTGGGGCTTTCCGTGACTTCAATGCCGATGTGACTTTTGATAACTCCCTATCATTAACGTCCTCTTCCAAACTATCGGCGAGATGTTTAGGTAGTGCATTTTGTTTTTTAAGAGATTCAATTTCTGATTTTAGATGTGTGCTAAGAGGACATGACATTTCGCCATAGTCAGTATTAAATACGCTTTTAAAATGTAATCCAAAGCCGTCAGCTACATCTTCATCTTTAAAGGGACACTGTCCGTAAGTAAGCAGATATTGAGCATAACCAAATAACTGGCTGACTTTTATTCAGTGAAATGTATACATGAAAACATGAGGATAGACCCTAAGAAGTATGTAGGTATACATGCGTGAGTTTGAAAAAAAAAGTTTTAATTATTATGTGTAAATAAAGTGGGACCCACAATATTTACCTTTTCTGCGATCACGTGACTTCCATTAGCGCATTAGGTTTTCACCACAGTATGTATTGCGAAATATGTATAGCCCGCTTAGCTCAGACGGGAGCGTTGTCGACCACTTTACGCTCACGCACACTATTATTACGGCGAGTGTAATTTTAGTTTGGGCTGCGAGTTCAAACGCACAATGCGGATTTACTTTTTTTTGTACCGCGATTAAATTCCGTTAAACAATCTTGCTTTTAATTAGTAAATATTCAATAATGTTTAGTGTGTAATGTTTGCGAACATAATTATTGTGTGTTTTATAAGCTAAAAGTTACGGACAGTGTCCCTTTAAATAGCGAGCCATTAACTTCTATCTCCAAGCATGACTGAATTCTCTTGCTCTTTTGTCTATTAAGTAATCGCCAAAATAGTCTATAATCAGTTTCTGCTTCGTCAATTTCGTCAAATACTTTGTTTTCGTACTTTCCAGATTCGGAGCGTTGTAATTTTCTAAAGGCTGCCTTCGCAGTTTTGTAGTCATTAAATGTTTTATGGTTTCGACCACGTGGCCTTCCCGATTCTATTTATGAGCGACGGATGGTTTAGCGAAAGCATTAAACTTACTCTTAGGCAAGTGTTCAAATGCAGACTTATGTAATGCGTTGACAATAACATTATTAAGATCTGTAGATGACATTATGTCAAGCTCAGCGTGACAAAGAGACAGTTCACGTTCTATTCCATTCTGGTAATTAAGATAGTCTGTGTCATTACACTTGTTCCAAGCAATGCATATTCGGTTGCTCATATTAGTACTAACAGCCTTCTGATTATGTTTATACAGTTTGTGACATATCAATGGAAGGTGGTCTGAAGTAAGTATTTCAGATTCATCAGATATTTGAACATGTATTATGTCTAACAGAACGTGTTCATCAACCAGAGTGTAGTCAAGCATTGCTTTTGTTGGAATGTATGTGTAATTAGGTCCACGCATCATATTAAGATCATTGATCGGAACGAGATTTGACTCGTTAACATAGTCGGTAAGTAGCTTCCACTTGGATAGAGAACCTGATATGTTAATATCGGTATTCAAAATCTGCGCATTCATATCTCCTGTTAAAATAACATTTCCCTGTGTTGAATAAAAAGAGGTAATCATTTGTAAATCACTAAGCGCGTCTTTGTAATCATTAATATAGTTGTTAGCAGGCATGTACACACAACATATGATATGGTCACTTCTCATTATGATGTGGTTACTTTCCATTAGGATGTGGTCGCTTTACATTATGATGTGGTCATTTGTCATTATGATGTGGTCACATTACATTATGATGTGGTCATTTGTCATTATGATGTGGTCACTTTCCATTATGATGTGGTTACTTCCCATTATGATGTGGTCGCTTTACATTATGATTTGGTTACTTTTCATTATGATGTGGTCGCTTTACATTATGATGTGGTCATTTGTCATTATGCTGTGGTCACTTTCCATTATGATGTGGTCGCTTTACATTATGATGTGGTCACTTTCCATTATGATGTGGTCGCTTTACATTATGATGTGGTCGCTTTACATTATGATGTGGTTACTTTCCATTATAATGTGGTCACTTTCCATTATGATGTGGTCGCTTTCCATGATGACGTGGTCACTTTCCATTATGATGTGATCGCTTTACATTATGATGTGATCATTTGTCATTATGATGTGGTCACTTTCCATTATGATTTGGTCGCTTTACATTATGATGTGGTCATTTGTCATTATGATGTGGTCACTTTCCATTATGATGTGGTCGCTTTACATTTTGATGTGGTCATTTGTCATTATGATGTGGTCACTTTCCATTATGATGTGGTTACTTTACATTATGATGTGGTCGCTTTACATTATGATGTGGTCATTTGTCATTATGATGTGGTCATTTTCCATTATGATGTGGTCGCTTTACATTATGATGTGGTCATTTTTCATTCTAGCACCACAATTGTGTCTCAGTCGTAATCCTATGCTACTGAGTGGATTTGATAAATTTACACAGAAATGTTCGGCACGATTAGAAGGTGTAACGTGCAAAAATCTGGTCAGTACTTTAAATGCCAAGGTTACACTTGGAGGTCAAGGTCATATGAGTCAAAATTGAGTTTTAATCGTAATGTTGAACGTACTGAAGAAAATTTCATGAAACTTCACACAATTGTCAATCATAATAATAAGGTTTGACGTATGGACGAATCAGTTTCGTTCATGAAAGGTCAAGGGCACATTTGGAGGTCAAATGATTCGTATTTGAGCAATAACCCCTAAACTACTGAAATTATTTTGATAATACTACACAAAAATGTTCAGCATGATGAGATGGTGTTTTGCGCATATCAAGTAGGTCTATCGCTCAAAGATCATAGTCACACTTGGAGGTCAAAGGTCATACAAGTCAAAATTATGTCTCAGTCATAACTCCTAAACTACTCACGGGATTTGATGAAACTACTCAAAAATGTTCAGCATGATGAGAAAGTGTGTCACGCAAATTAGTACATTAAAGTCAAACTCATTCTTGGAGATCAAAGTTCAAATGTGTCAAAATCATGTCTCTGCCATAACTTTGAAAGTACTGAATTAAGTTGATAAACTTCCCTGATACAAGAGCATATTAGCCAGTAGAGCGGCTACATAACATCTTAAGCTTTATATGAGGCTAGAACCATGAATCTTCAGGCCAGTAGACAAATGTAGACGACGCCCCAACCAGGCGCAGTTGGCAGTTGTCAACGCAGATTCGTAATACATCGTTGGTAGCAATTGTTACGATCTGCATCTGATTGGTTCGTACGATTTGGTATGCAAGCCAATAAACTAGATGAACAGTGTCCAACTATCTAGAAATATATATTGTATACTCGTTGATTGTTAATTCCATATTGTTGTCCAGATTTTATTATGAATCTCGTCAATTCTAGAAGCCTATATACAGATATTGGTTTCATTTCAGACTAATTCAGTGCTCCAGATAAGACACGTATCTGCGTAATTGCGCATATTTTTTCACCAAAATGACAACATTAAAACTAAAGTTTATACGTACCAAAACGCTTTAAAAAATCACCGATAAATACTGAGAACCCATTTCCAACGTACACACTTATAATAGCTTAGAAAAATAGAGTGTGCCCGGTCCTACTCAATAGATCCTTCTTGAAGGTGGAGGTACTGAATGACTGTCAAGTGCCTTCAGACCTTTTACTAGCAGACGCTTGTAAGAAAAAAGAAATGGCCTCTTTGTCGGCTGTTAGACACAATGCCATTAAAAAAAGGCGAGCAATGAGAATGTATATTAAGGGGAAGAGGAAATATGCAATATGTTATGGCAATGACTGAAGAGTAAACATTTTACATTAATGCTTTGTCCAATTTTTTTTTAAGAATACGCATTTGTAAATGTAAATACGTAATGGGTGTTTTTTCGGCTTAGGCCAGAAAAAAACACGCTGTTTTTCTGGTTACCCGACCGTCCCTACTTTTTGGCGCCGACCCTACAGTTTTTTATCAAAAAAAGAAAAGTACGAAAAAGCTGGGTACGAAACGGTAATGTACGAAAAGATTGAGTACGAAACATGAGCTAAAACATGGCCGCCTCATGGTGCACTGCGCCTCCGTTTTGGCTATTAGTATTGGAAAATGCAGCCATGGGACAGAGCAGAAGTTATGAAAAACATTAATCATGACATGCTGCCAGCAGATTTGTTCTTCCAATACCACCCAGCCTCAGGAAAATTATAAAATTCAACCGTATGTAAACTCGTAATGGCAGAAAATATGTGTTTTCAATTTATTTTATTCAAAACAAATAAGTTAAGAAGATATTATGAGGTTGTTTACCTTCTCTCCTTGCAAAATCACTACAAATTAACTACTTGACAAAGTTACAGATACTTTAACATCGTCCAAACCACATGGTCAAAAAAAAATAAATAATAATACAGAAAAGAAAATATTTACCGACCTACCTACCCTAATTTTTTCAGCTGAGTAACCAGAAACACAGGTGGTTTTTTTTCTGGCCTTATCTGAAGCACACTGAATTTCTGTGGTAATTTGTCCGAGATTTACCATATATACTGGACTATATAGCGGTATTAATACAATTTCTGTGGTAATTTGTCCGAGATTTACCATAAATACTGCACTATATAGCAGTATTATTACAATTTTCTGTGGTAATTTATCCGATATTTACCATAGATACTGCACTATATAGCAGTATTAATACAATTTTCTGTGGTAATTTATCCGATATTTACCATAGATACTGCACTATATAGCAGTATTAATACAATTCATAAGAAAAAATAATTCAGCTGAAGTAGCCTTCAGAAAGCTTAGACAGATGCGTGATATATTCAAAATTGTCTCTTTCAAAAAATCATATTTTATATTGATCCTTTGGAATATCAGTAATTTGTCATTATGAAATGCATTTAATAGATCCTCCAGCATTTATATAACTATATTATGCAATGTTCCACTTAATATAAATTGTATGTTTTTACAGCACTGTCCGCCAGAAGGGCGTGTGTAAGTTCAGGAGTAATTGTCTTTGCTAAAGGGTCATGTTTGACTTTAATATTGCAATCGATTATACTCGTACGCATGCACACATTGTCAGGGCCTCAAACCTCCAAGGATCTATGACGAAGCACAATACAGTACCGGTTTTATTATAAACGCAGACAAAATGACAGGATAAAGTAGGACTATTGAATGATACTAAAAGCCTGGCATCCATTGTTTCATGCACTTAACTGAGATGATATGACGTATTCGTGACAATGGATTTCCAATTTCACTTGAACTTTCAAACATGCTCGGATTTATCGAATGGTATTTTAAGACTAGCTGCTGCATTAAATGAGTACATCAGGTAGTTTGCGTCTACGTGTCGAGCTTGTGTCCGTGGCTGGAGTCTCTGACTTGAAATCACTTGCCCCTCACCGCGGTGGAACCCACCGTTCGATCCTCTAATTCGCTTTATGCGAGGAAGCTATCCAGCTGGCTTGCGGAACGTCGGTGGTTCTACCCAGGTGCCCGACTGTTCACGAAAATTGCACAAATGGTCACCTGGGATCTTCCTCCACCAATGGAAGCTAGAAAGTCGCCACATGACCTTCGCTGTTGGTACAACTATAAAATCCAATTCAACAGGCCTGCCAAATCTCCGGATAAAATCCGGATTTTTCAGTCGCGCTCCGGATTTAAGTGTACAATCTCCGGATTTTTCCATCAAAACAAAATGTTCATAATTTAACAGCTATAGTTTCACAGTTTATCAGCTATTTCCGGAATTGGTCCTGTTACGCTCCCTAGTCAGAGGAATATGTACAAATATCGAAACAGTGGAGGTCATCCGTGTAATGCACTGACTGAATATACCAGTAACACTTAAGGACATAATTAGTTCCTTCAGTGGCAAGACGACATGCGTAATGCAGCAATATCTGTGATTTCTTTAATAGCCCAACCTATCTGAAATAGCAAGTGTGAGGAATTAGCAACTCCTTGTGTGTGGTACCACTATAACAGCTGTGTACGATGATTATAATTTGTAGAGTTGATCTGAATTTGCATTTACCACACATTTGTAGAAATGTAAGTGCACTTTCATAAAAAACATTTGTGGTAGAAACTAAACCAAGTCTTTCTAATCAAATTACTATGATAATGTATTATTTTCTATAACTATTAAGCAATAAATCAACTTGTATTAATTGCATAAATAATTTAAATTTGCGTTTTAAAAAAATAGTGTGGAAATCAAGTTGCGCGCTCCAAATTTCCATTTAAAATGTGAATTTAATAATGTTATATCCGATTACACATTCATAATCTACGGAGAATTCAAATTTTACAACTGAGCACCATATTTTGATTGATAACACTTCGAACACATTTTTTTTCTCAGATTCTTCTACAAAACGCATGATGTACCCACCTTTAACGACCTCTTTTCCGTGTTACACAATATAATAAACCGTTCGGTCATCTCCATTGAAAGGTTTCCATTTCCACAATGATTCTAAAATTTATAAATAAAGAAAAGCAAATGCAGACACATTTTTAAACATTTAATAATTATTCATTATTACAATTTAAACAATTAAAAACTGATTTTAACGATAGTAAACACTATGCTATGCACGTTTCGTTTATTGACAACATAACGAATCTGGACATATTGAATGTACGCTGGTCCATCACGCGATAAATACTTTTGATGGCAACATTTAGTAGAATTTGGCATGCATGCTTAACATAATCCGTAGGGTGTGTGGATACCCGTTACAATGCATGCCAAAGCCGAAAATGATCATGAGCCTCAAAATTAGGTCAAAGGTCAACTGAGTGTAAAAAAATGATATAGGGTTCTAATAACTAAAACGATATTGAAGTATAGCATTCATTCTGCCAAAAATAAGCATCTTTGTGTAAGATACATGTTACAGTTAACAGCCATAGCAAAATTAAGGCAAACAGATTGTAAAAAAAATAAGGTCAAAGGTTAATAAGAGCATTTTAAATGCAGTCTAATGAAAACTATTCTGATTTACACATGAATTCAACCAAAAAATCATTGAAAACCACTTGTTTTGAAATTGTTTTACACAACTTACATCATTATGTATGACGTACACAATTGCCCTGCTTAAAGTTTCCTGAAATGTGTGTTAATTCAAATATTAAGGGTTTGATTTGTTTTGGGAAAGAAATGCTGCCGAGATGCCTACAAAAAAACTTCATCGCTACTCAGCATCATCTTTTGTCCATTTATTTTGGCAGTTGCTTGGCATGTTACGTTGACAGGAAACAGTGCAGTGTGTAACGACCACATCTTGCAGTTGAACAGGGTTGCTCAGATGCACAACCGCTCTGGCTGTATATTTGATCGCATTGTCACAGGAGCGAGAGAGAGGCTTTACATTTAACCAGTTTGTTAGAATTGGTCAAGAATTGGTCAAGTCTTGAACTGTACCATTTGACGGTCAATAACCACAGGACGTCTTTACCATCGATAAAAATGACTTCATACTTTGCTAAGGTTCTCTGTCCTATGCATGGTATTTCATACGAGCTGCGTTTCTTCTTTATGGTTGTCTTGAACTGGCATGTAACGATGTTAAGGATTTCAATAATTGAAATTAAGTTAATACAAGTAAACTTCTTCAAAAATGTTTTCGTTATCATAAACTTGGCAGATCTTTCTCAACATTCTATCGCCTCAACGAAAACCTGCCGGAGAAGTAAAACACCATCCTAAAAACTGTTCTGCGGCTAGGAATATCACAACCTTTATTCTATAGAGATGTGATACATTAACTTCGGAAATTAAAGAGATGTGACGGATTTCCTGACCATTTTACAAAATTTAATCCGGAAATTCGTCAGAAAAGAAAACTCGATCGTTTAGTATTACAATGCACTTCACTTGGTGATTGACCAGTTACTGCGCTTGACTTTTCTCTTGTGCGATGACAGAACAACCTCTTGGGACTCCATGACTGACCCTTCTGTATCCTGAAAGGGGAGGCTGGGGCATGAACATTTCGTCCCTCGGGTTTTGTGGTCATACCCTAGATTGGTTTTCTCTTTGACTGCAACTGCTGTGTTTCTAATTATGTTTTATATAATTTTACAATAACACATACATGTATCGTTTCCTAATTTCTCTGGATGTGGACTTTATTGTTAGAGATTTTCTATTGATTGGATGTACTTTTATTTACACTATCTCGTCAATTTGAGAGCCGAATACTGGATAATAGCGAGGTTGTGTACACGTAAAATCGATTTAAGTTAACCAGTGGGGTCATATTGCCTACTGACCGTTCCAAGTCGGTAATCCTGTCTTCACCATTCATTGTATCGTCCTTTTCGTTGTATAGTTAATTTGCTCTTAGTGGTACAGTTCGGACCTACA
>JAWPHD010010193.1:0-96196 GCA_037043455.1 Cyrtodaria siliqua | reverse complement strand
CTTACAGCCTTAAAATGAACAACATGCATATATAGTCATCATTAGGGTGATTCTGTGCTTTTCTGCAGGAGGGCAAGCATAGTGAATGAGCACTGAATGTTTACTTTTTGGATGGGATTATTCGAATGGAACCTTTTCCAACAGGTATGGTTATGTACTTTTCTGCAGGAGGGTCAACATAGTGAATGAGTAATGACAGATTGGATGGGTTTATTTGAATGCAGGGCCCTAGTCTTTTTGTGGGGGAAAAACGTGATTTTTCAAGTTTTGGGGGAAAATAATGTTGCAATAAATTGTTAGTAAAAAAGGTTATATCTACCTTTCTTATATATATATATTTACTTGCACAAATAATTAAAGAAGAGAAGAACTCTATACGGTTATAAATCAGTACACAATGTGGTTATAAATAGATGGTTTTACGACGAACAACTTTTTGAAAGGGGAATTATTCTGAAAGAGGGAAAAATTTAAGGTTATTTTGTGGAAAAAAGTGATTTTTTTTGCTAGGGGAAGACGCCGTCTACAAAAAAGGGTAAAAAGGCCCTGGAATGGAACCATTTTTAACATGTAGGTTGATATACTTTTCTGCGAAAGGACCAGCATGGTTAATGAGTAATGAATGCTTAACATTGTTTTTGGACAGGTTTATGAAGAAATTTCACTATGCATGTTAACCTAACTGAAATGATCCATTTCCAACTAAAGGGTGATGTTGTGCTTTTCTGCATGTCAGGACCAAAGTAGTTAAATAGAGATTATTTAACTGCTGGGATCGATTATAGGGAAAGCCTTCACGAGATGGAAGACATGTGGTTCTTTTCACGGAAGAGCGTATACGAGTGAGCGAAAAACAAAATACGCCTACCATCAAGTAAAGGATTTCTCTATAATCGAACTAAGCAGTCAAATAATCTATTTATTACATTTTAAATCAGTTCATGCCTAGTTTTAACCGAAATTATTCGCTTTACTGAACAACATCGGTGGATGACATCGACGTCAGCAACACTTTATTGATGTCATGACTCAATGTCACAGTTATTTATTGAATTCGTAGTCAGTTATTAATATTAGTGATTATGAATATTCTTTCACTGAGAAATCCCAATCTTTCGCCCATAGAAATGTAATAATGTGTTAAATTACACAACAAAGGTTAACTGTGAATGGAACCAAAAACACTTTAGAATTAAAAGAATTGTTACCTTTCTGGGTGAACGTAATAACTTCTGACTTTTACTGCCCACCGGTGATAATGAGTAGGGAGATGATTCGCTGGTGTCCAAACTGCGACGAGGTACATGATACTGAAATTAAGCAGATAATGGTACGCTAATTAGTTAATACCCAGAAAGGTGGGAATGATAAGCTGATACTTAATTCCACCATCGATCATGATCCTTACGAATCAGCTTAAACTCACACTAGTTGGAAGTTTGCATTTTGTAGATATGACCCGTTTGAATGGTGTTTTACCTCATTTTTAGCAGATGTAAGGCCAATTGACATTGACTTTTTTTGTGGTAGAGGCAGATCACTCCATTTTTCCTCGATAAAACTAGTACTGTATACCTCCTGTATCTGTCAGAATAGACACGTTCTCATTTGACAACTCAAGCTCCCGGTGGGATTCGGTGAGAAGGTTTTAGACACAGCGTCTTTACTATCCCGGCCACGGAGGCGCTTCTGTAGATAATCAAGCAGCTAGATTACCCTGATCCTTAGAAATAACAGCTGAAAATAATGTATGCACACATACTGATTGGTACGTACACATACTGATAACAAATTTAAGCAGAGTGCATTTGGGTTCAGGCAATAATGTTGACCAAATCAAGGGCAATAACTCTGTACTGCATAACTCATCCAAATTCAAAACTCATCCAAATTCTTTACTTTGCAATTTGATTAAATCTGAAGTTTTCACTCATCCAAATTCAAAACTCATCCAAATTCTTTACTTTGCAATTTGATTAAATCTGAAGTTTTCGCCCCAACAATAGTGTGACAATGGACAACGATGGAAAATGTGTAGTTATTGCATTTATACACTCGCAAAGTTTTAAAAATATTGTCTCTTTTTTACGTCTAAATTGTAACACTACTACTCACCCTGAACAAGTTTTTACTTTCTTTTGGAACAAGTATTCTCCTTTCATCCGGTTGCTGATCCTGAAACAACAACACAGAACACTTGAAACACGAAGAAATTACAGGACACACCTCAATTTCACCTTGATCCTGACAACAGAAACTAGCCATTTTGGGCAAATTAGGAAAATGAGATGAAGCATTGGATGTGACGGCATTTTTGTGTCAAATCACGCTCACAAGCATACATTGTACGTTCTCATGCATTCTAAAAATGTTATAAATAAAATTTAGTGCATTTTATACCAAATCTCGTTAAAACTTAGTATATAGTTTAACCAGGATTTTCGTAACGCTTCTGTTTATTGTATGACTTAAATAAATTCAATTAAAATATATGATCATACGAACAATATTACAGTATACCTCTACGCTAAAATTCATAAAATTCAACCACAAACCATCTCAGACTTCAACCCACTGACCTCCTAACAAAAAGGCAACCAACCCTTGCACCCATTTCTCTCTTGGTTTCCAATTGGAACTTGATAGCTCTGTATTAGGTGCCAGTCAAGAAGGCTGGAATAGTCTCAAAGTAACTAGAACTATCACTGAAGGTGATGAATACCCCCGCTTTCTGAACAGTTGTTAGGTGTATATGAAATTCTGGAACACATTCAAAACTGTTTGAGGAATGCAGGTA
Source organism: Cyrtodaria siliqua (assembly GCA_037043455.1). Lineage (NCBI taxonomy): Eukaryota > Metazoa > Mollusca > Bivalvia > Adapedonta > Hiatellidae > Cyrtodaria > Cyrtodaria siliqua. The sequence continues at coordinate 93,399 of JAWPHD010010193.1, read as the reverse complement.
ATAACTAGAAGGGTATTCCATGAAAAGCTTGTGTCGCCTGCCATGTGCTTATTTCAGCAAGTACAATCTAACTATAACGTTTGAAGACCAGCTACGAGCTTGGTTATGTTGCAGGGTTAGGGGAGACTCTTTAGTTTCGAATGAATGTCCATGGGGAATTTCTTATAAAACAGAAATCTAAGAGATAAAAAGCCATGTACAGGCTAGACAATAAAAAAGAAATCCACAAATGTGGTGTTTTTGACTTAGTATGACATAATAGTTAATTTTGGTGTAAATAAACTTTTTGTACTGTGACCGGTATAGAGACTGTAAACAGAAACTAGTAACTGGTGGCTATGTTGTAAATGGTAGCTCTTTTTTTATCATTTCCTGCATTTCTCCATTCGACATGATTACGGAAAAAAAGCCGGATAAGATATGTAGAAATAGCATTTTTATGACAATTTTGAGTGTTTGTCATTCAATTATGGATGTGTTATATCTCAAATAAGGGACAGGTATATGCTGCCGTGTGTCTATAAATGTAATGTTTTCCTTTTTTTGAGTGCTGAGTGGGTGGGGTAAATGAATTGTATTTGTAGGCAGAGAAACTCACTTTGTTGCTTTCTAGCATGTACTTGCTATATTTTGAAAGGAAATTATATGGTCTTTCAGGAAAAGGCATGTTTGTTAGTTTTGAAAAATAGAATTCAAGTTATTTAACGTAATTAGTGTACATGTCTGAAAATAGTCTGAATTTCAAAGAAAACTGTAGATTCCGACCTTAAACATTTTATGAAAGGGGGGCATAACTCTGCCAAAGTTATTGGACATATGTAACAATATTCCTTTGGTTAAGATGAAAATGTGTGTGAAGTTTCATAGGTCAAATACTTTACAAGTTATGGCCCGGGTTAGGTTGCAGGTTAAAGTTAATGGCGGTCAGACAACGACAGACAAAATGATCCCTAAGTGCCATGCTATGTAGGCGACACAAAAATGCGACGGGATGTGATGGACATGATTCCTACATAGCCCAACTTCACTTTGTAAAAGTGGGGGTATAACACGTTTCAGAAGCATTCCATTTTCATACCTTTAAATCTTCTATTCCAGCAGATAGCAGTTCATTCTTCAACAAGCAGTTATAGGCGAGACCGTCTTTAACACTGTCGCTGGACGGCTCCTTGGCTTTTCTGCTTTGTACAGGTGACTGCCGTGGACTCTCCTGGGCACAAAAAAAATACAATTAAAATTCACGAATTAATATTTTATCACATTCATGAACAATTATTCTGTCCAAATTTTATTAAATATTGGTAGTTTTAGCTCTGCCTTCTATTGTTCCTGGGTCATATTTCCCAAACATTGGCATTATGCTGTTTTGTATTTTAGAGCTGTTGTGGAACAAACCATGCCTCTGGTACAGGTGTAAATACATATTGTTCATTCAAAGGGACAATGTCCGTAACTTTTAGCTTATAAAACACACACTAATTACGTTCACAAACATTACACACTAAACATTATTGCATATTTACTAATTAAATGCAAGATAGTTTAACGGAATTCAATCGCGGTGCAAAAAAAGAAATGCCGCTTTGAGCGTTTGAACTCGCAGCCAAAACTAAAATTACACTTGCGGGTAATAATAGTGCGCGAGAGGTAGTCGACACATTATTTACAAATAATAATTAAAAAAAAAAATTCTCAAATTCACGAATGTAATACTACAGACTTCTTTGGGTCTATGCTCAAGTTTTCATGTATACATCAGGGGCACAAATTAACCAAAATTTGACTTTCACGCGCCCATGTGGCGACCAAAAATATTCAATCCAAAAAACGGAAAAAGCGCAATCATTCAACACAAACATTTAAGTTCGAGGATTTTACCCCGCCGATTTTGCTTTGGTCCCGTGAACTACATACTGTTGGCCGAAATAGACAAACCCTTAACAAAATAATAACGAAACAAACGTTTGTTTTTATTAACGAGACAATGTTCGAGATGTTGCGATGTACGGTTTCCCACAAAACTGCATGTTAACTTACGGTACGCTGAGCTTCGAATGTCAATGTAAAATTAGATGTGCAAGAGTACAAGTAACATTTGCTGGTATAAAAACAACATTAAAACAGACATAGTAGTGTTTATTTTACACATGATCATAAATTCGTGTTATAATTTGAAGGGGAAATAATTAGGTTTCACTTCCGGTTTTTGGATATTCTAAAACGCGGCGCTTTTGATTTATAAAATGAGGTGCTTTTAGAAATCATCAATAATAATTATATGGCAGGGAATCATGTTGATAAAAAAGGTCTCATACATTAATTTTAAAACTGTATGTCAACATAAAATATTGATAACAAAATAAAACATTAATTTAATAATATCTAATCTTTTTTAATCTTTTATTACAATAATTTACATATTCTAGATGTGATCATTTATAACAAAACTCATTAACGATACTATTTATAATTAAATAGATAACTTGGAATTGTAATGATCAGTAATGTTGTTTATGATATTCCATAAACACGGAGTAAATGCATGTAATTGTTCATAAATTATGCACCAAGAGTAGTAAAATAAAATAATATTTTGTTGGGCCCCTAACTTTTGGGCTGGGTCCCTAAAAATTCTAAGTCAGGGGCCCAGCTGGCTCCTAGCTAAATAGAGTTAGTCTGTGCCCCTGTACATTTCACCGAATAAAAGTCGGACAGTTATATGGTTATGCTCAATATCTGCTTGCTTACGGACAGGGTCCCTTTTATTGGCTCAAATATGCTTGACAGAATCAGAACTATGTAGTGTACATGTACATGCAGTTGTGTCGTGCCTTTAAACATCTACCGTTCATTTACATATAATATTCAACTTATCGTTTGCGTGTGTGTGACTATATTATCAATGATAAGTGTGTTTTCATGCACAAGCATTAATGCCAAGTAGAACGAAGATTTTTAAAAGTGATATAAAATTAACTGAAAACACAATTTAAACAGGATGAAGATCTACAGAAATGGACAAAACGTTTCTATACATACTGTATTTAGGTTTAAGGTGATCACTGAAGATCTACAGAAATTAACAAAACATTTCTATACATACTGTATTTAGGTTGAAGTTGATATGCCATGCTGCACCAGCCCGTGCTGGAATGAATCTGTCACCATACTTGTCTTTACTTGGTGACGACAATGGGCTACCTGGACTCAAGGTTAAAGGCTGAAAAGGACAAAAGGGGTTCATCATACGTTCAATACTATGTAACATTTTCAGAGTTGATCCTTGCTAAAAGAAAATCTGCATGAATGTTTATAGTGAAATTTATGCAGTGCTCACGAAATAGGATAGCTCCAAGCCCGGGGCCCGTCATAATCTGGTTCGGACTTGTCCCTTTTTACCATATTGTAATATGTAATTAATTCAGGGCCTGTCAATATGAATTCAGGGCCTGCCTGTCAAAAATATTTTCCGTCAGCACTGTTAGGCCAAAAAAAAGAGGTTTGTTTCCGCTAACGGCTTCAAAAAAAATAGGGTAGGTAGGTAGGCAAAACTTTATTTTTTTATTATTAATGTCCTTATTTTTGTTAATGAAAAACACTTTTAATATGATAAAAAGTACTGGGAAGGTATTAATACCTAGATAATACATGGTTAGGGCCATTTTTCAATATTTAATAATGTACACTGGAAACCCCAGGGGTCGTGGGTTCAAATCTCTTTTTCTCCATAGGAAACCTTGGTTCATGGGTTCAACTTTTAGTATTATTTTTTTTTTATTTTGCAATAAAAAAAGTTAGGGTCGGCGGCTAAATAATAGGGTTGGTCGTATTAGCGGAAACAAACACTTTTTTCTTTTAAGCCTTATGACAAATATGAGAGAAGAAACACAATCCAATTGCACGTTTAATGCAACTTAGAGCTCTTCAGGGCTGCTATAATAAAATAAGCAAAACGCCCAAGATTTCTGTTGATGGTGAATATAAGCACATGGAGTGACCATTTCAAAATCGCCCATCTTGGCATGTGACCAACGAAGAAGACTTGCCATATTTACATTCACTAGATCCTTTCCGTTAAAAAAGAGAGTTTTGAATCAATCCATTTTTCCCCCAAGGAGACGGAGCTAACTGCGCACGCAGCCAATGCATCAAAACCAAAAACGACTTCCACTGTCTGAAAATACGCTCACAGTAGTTGTTTCTCTTTGAAAGATAAAAATGACTGCCCCTCATTCTGTCACTTACTGAAGCATATGGTGAACCGTTTTGCTGTCTTAGAAGTCGTTTTTCGTACTCTGGATCCATTACTGGTGGACATCCACAATCTCTCACCACTTGTTGTTTCTCTTCTGTTTTATGGCGTCATATTTTACACTTTTTTTGATTCTGAAAAAAATGAAGCATGAATATGATTACTCTGAAATGGCTCTAATTTCTCTGATAACAGTGTTTGCCGTTTAATTCATATTCCAACTCCTGCTCATTAAACGCTGCGTCTGAAAATGTCTCGTCTCTCACCGCTGGGAGCTCAAACTCTGAGTTTCAGAACAGACTGGTTTTCAATTTTATTTGTTGTTTTCTAACGAGGTTGGGGACAAAGGAGCGATATTTAGTATGAATCAATACTTCGATGTAAACCCGACTGGTAATGAACTGACGATGAGCTTTCTTCATTATTTCGAAGGAGCCAAACCCGGCATAAAAAGACCAGCATAAAAATGCAAATGCAGACATTAGTGAGTCAAAAAATCATTGAATTAAACGGAACCCAGACTGAGAACAAATTGTCAAAACAATAAAATTCTTTAGTTTATTTAATTATTTGTGATATTATTCTATACTGTAATTTTCCGTGACAATATACAGAATGGTCCCAAGCGGAACTTGCATTTTCCGCTTAGCCCCTCGGAAAAACTGGTTAGTGGTCGGTGAATTGTGGCATCGCGGAGGGTAATAAGGTGGAAATCAACCATGTTTATGCATGTTCATGTGAATAACATACATATTACATGTATCAAGAGCTGTGTTTAGTATAATTTGTACACATACTTTTAAGCACATCTAGAATATACACTTTGTATCCATTTTATGTTTCAGGAACTTGGCACTGAAGCCTACTAAGGCCAAAAAAAAAATATAGTTGTGTTTCCTATTGCATGCTCTAAAAAAATAGGGTCGGTAGGCAGGAATTTTTTTTTTTTTTTTTTTTTGAAGCAAGATATTGTGTGTGAGATTCTACATGTATTTATGTCATAAACCCATACAAGTTGATGATACAGCGAAAGTTTCTCTGTGATGTCAGTTTACCTCGATATATTGTGATAAATCATTGTTCAGAACAAATAAAAAAAAAAATTTTTTTTTTCATAAAAAGTTTTAGGGTCAGCCCCTTAAAAATAGGGTCGGACGGGCCACCGGAAACACAGTTTTTTTTTTTTTGCCTAATGAGGGAGATCGGTAGCCGTCAATTCCCTTTAATCTGAGTGTTATATTTATGTTTATTATTATTCCAAAACACATCTACAATTTCCATTTAGAACAAATTAAACTGATTGACATTGTACATGTACAGCATCGTGTGTATTGACAGTGGGACCTGCAGTCCTGTGTTGTGTTTATTTATTCTTTACACGCACGTTATCGATGTTAGGAAGATGACAAAAATTTACTTCGTTTACGTTTATTCTTTGAGCAAGAAATATAGAAAGATAGTGTGCCAACCAAATCAAAAGATCTTGCTTTCATGTATATGTATGCATTTTTATTGTAAAGATAGGACAAATTTGACTTTATAAAGTTAGAATGTGCATAAACAATTATAATTACAAGCCAATGTAATACTCTCAATGCAGTGCTCACGCTACCATACGCCATGGTCGCCATTTGCGATTATTTTATAATACTGTCGATTATTTTAAAGAAATGTCGACAAGAAATGGCGATTATTTTATTTTAATTTTTTTTTTTTTATAATTTATTCGTATTCGAGTAATGGTCTGTTTGACACCCCAAGTAATAAATGACAGCAATAAACATTACATAATCCGTTCACGCCCCCTGTGATGTCGCCACGCGCTTATCAATTATCGCTTGTAAAAGTTGTTAATTCCCTTAATTGGCACTTCGTTGTCGAATAATCGGCATTGTTGATACACGCGAACATCATGTGATTAGTGGACCGAATAGCCAATCAGATATGCCGTTATTTGTTATCTTTCTGGCGATTGACCAATCAGACAATCCGTTACGCATCCAACAGTAGGTACAGTTTCCTGTTTGTTTTTCTGTACACAAACTACGAAGAGAAGAAATTAATTTGTGCACGCACTATTATGAACATAGTCGCTACTTTCATCTGCATTAATAGCTATCCCATCATGATCCCGATAGGTAGCAAACTCCCATGTGTATTGTGAACTGTGAAAACACTTGCAATAAAGTAATTAAAACATTGAAACAATAAGAAGTTTGAATATTGTGCCTGGCTTGCTTCGTGTCGGCAGTTTCAATTTGTCACAACTTTGAGATCGACAATTAATGACATAAAACTACATTATCCTACTATTAGGGTTGTGTTTTCTTTCCCCTTTGATAAGAAAGACCATTGTTGGCATTCAAAACGCATTAATGCATGAAAAAAGTTCGTAATTGATGGTATTTTGATCAAATGTTTTGAAATTTTCGGGCCGTAAAAGTGCGGTGTCATAGTACTTCGGATGGTACATAATTTCGATATTTTTTTTTTTTTTACATAATCGAATGAGAAAAACTGTCCTTTACAAATACATGTTGGTGGAAAGAAAAACGATATATAGATGACAGATATATATATTTCTATTCATTATTTAATCCATCATTCTTTGTTTTATCAATGTGTAAGGAGTTCCTGGAATCCTACTTTTAAATGAATTCTAGTCTAGGCTCCTACTTCTTTTACTTGGAGAAAGTGGTGACAAAAAGAAAAATATAGCCAGAGGAGGCCCTGATAGTCTAATAAAACCTGATTGAAAATTTGGCTCTTACGACAGACCAAATTTAACGCATTAATGCTGGCTATTATTTTCTTAACTAAAAAATGTGTGGCTATTAATTTAAAATGGCCAGTGTGAGCACTGCAATGCATGTACATTACTCAGGCTTGAACATACTTGAATAACGTTATCAGAATTTTCCTGTTTTTTAACATTCAACAATCAAAACAAAGTATGAACATGTCAAAAAGCAAACAGACAATGCAGGAACGTAATTTATCACAGGTCTGACGCCATACTAAAACATGCTGCATTTAAAGAAACTTAGATCGAACAAAACTTATTAAAACAGTAACACTGAACAAAGGCCGTGTAGTAATTGTATCATTAACACTAATTGAGTTTTGACATTTAGAAAACAACAATTATGTTATGATCCGATTGCTTGTTCTTCTTTTGATAGCCAAAAGAAACCATATACATATGCACGCCATTTCTTTAATAAAAGCATATATCTGATAAGTATTAAATAAAAGACGATACACAAAGTCTACATGCATTTTTGTTTTTATTTAGGCCATCCTTAAAAAATTGTTGGTTTGCAGTGCGCGACCGACTCATACAAATGGCCGCGACTCAAACTTTTTTTTTGGTGTTTCATGGCGCCGAATTTTTTTTTCTCGATCTTTTCCAGTAGATTTTTTCCTTGCGGTTCATATAAACGAGACTGGTTCCCCCTCGATGTTGCATAATGCGCCAATCGAAGTGGGAAAACCGATACCCAGCCTGTCAAGGTAATTACACTCGCATCCTACACGGCATAATTGGAATAAACAGTCGTCAAATTTCACAGTTTTAGGATGACTGGCAATAATTACTCTTGATTGATCGTAAAAGCAGATTAGTTATATAACAGCTGACTGATTAGGTAATAGATTGATTGAATAAGTGACCGCATAAAACGGTATATAATGAGCGACGATTTAATTGACGAAGTCGACCCAATATTGATCAATATGAAAATAATTTCGGCGAGTGTTGAAATTTAAAGATTGGAAAGTAATTTTTAATTATTTTTAGAAGGAACTTGATAGTCATAGATAATTTGGTAAACAATAGGATTATCGAGTGAGCAGTATAATAAAAAAAGATGAAATTCTTGTCAAAATGGCTGCAAAACGTCCGCTTGAGTTAAAAACTGTGTCAATCTCAGGATCAAGTTGTTATGCCTGATTTAACCCATGTACATGTATGTAGTGTTTATTACATAATACACACGCGTCTGTTAAATAGGTTGATGTTTTTCCTGGCCAGTTAAGGCGTTGATATTGTAGATTCGCAACATACAGATAGATACTTTATTCCAAATTTCCAATAGGCTTTTTAAAGCCTGTGAGGATACAAATTTATACAAAGTATAACATTGTAGCAGATATATGTAAGTTACATCAATACTAGGCTTAGAAACGGTGTAGCCTACATTTCTCTGTACAATTTCCCTGTTGTTGGCGGGATATCAGCTTTAAGTAACACCCAGTCTTTTTGGAAGGCACTTTTAGAGAATATAATTATGAAATTAGTATTCTGACAATATTAAAAATGTTTAAAGAAGTCCTTGTCTTTTATACAAACATCTTCATGGTGTTGTTTAATGTTGCCTTGTGTATAGTAAACCTAGTTTTAGTGCCTTGGAGGGTGAGGATTTAAACTGTTTTATGTTTTTAACATATAAATGGTAATCAAGCATAAAGCAACAAAAAAAAAAAATTAAAAAAAAATTCACCTACCTTCCTACCCACCTCAAAAATTCTGGGTCGGAGCACTGCAAACCAACATTTTTTTAAGGATGGCCTTAAGAATACATTAAATTGTACATGTATATTTGTATAAAAGGATTATATTTTTTTTATGGTGTTTTACGTCGTTTTCAACAGGTGAGGTTATATATGACGGTCAAATTCTTTTTTTGTGGGCCCCCACTTTTCCTTGGCAGAACCAGTACTGTCCATCCGTAAGAATCGGACTAATCTTTGCCATTTCTACAACTCTGAAAAATTTATTTCCTCTTTATATTAAACATACTACTTATCATCGTCATATATAAAGTTGGATATTGTGTATAAAACAGTGGGTCAACCTATTATAAACCCTTGGATGTTGGCGGCATTTTTTTGCAAGTCGACACGGATAACTGCAGGACGTAAAGGCCTACGTGTCAAGTAGCAGGTGTTGAATTTTTCCCCATTTAGGACAGTCTCAACTGAATGGTTTTATAAATTAGATGTTTTGATTATGTTTAACATCTTTGTGTTTTGTATTACATTATGCTTTGTCAAATTTTGTGCAATTAGATTTCCGTGTGTCCCTTTAATTCAACTTCTGACTGTGCATGTACACACTGAACCTGTTGTTGTTGTTCATTAAATGTGCACACTTAATGAAAAAACTGCAAATGTTGATCTGCCGAGTTTTCAGTCATTTAGAAATTCATCGCGAACCCGCGATGGAATAGCCATAGGCCACAACTACCGTGAAGGCAACTTTTCGTCAGCTTTATTGGACATTTGTGATTTCTGCGGATCACGACGGAACTCAGGTAATTCTGGAGGGAAATCCGCGATGATCAAATAGTTACATCGCGGAAAGTGCAAGTTACATGTAGGACCATCTGTACATATTTGTCTAAAAATAAGACTGAAATTACACTTTAAAAAATTCGAGTCGTTAGAAATGTGTTCGGGCTAGTAAATGTTTTCAAGTCATATCCCCGATGAGCTAGTAGCTCAAAATGTTGTTTTTTCATGAAGACTGACAGCGATGGTACGCAGGGTATTTCTCGCCCTGATCAAGGGTGAATAGCTTTACATCTCCTCTGAAGGATGGCATATGTTCACAGTACCTTGCTCAAATTATGTAGCGTGGAAGCTTTCAAAATTTAAATTGAATTGGGGATTTAAGGCGCACCAACACATTAAAGGTTATATGGCGCCTAACAGGAATGAACATGCCAGGCTCGTCCTCCTTGTACATCGAGATAAAATATGGAGAATGGGCCTAGAACCATCTCACCCTGAACTGCAGAGTTGCTGCAAATTCTAGTGTAGACACCCCATTTACGCTGGAGCCACGTTTATTGTTTTTTGCCTTTGCTCTCCTGATGTGAGCGAGATGGCACCTGAAACAATGCAGGGATCATGATAAGACCTTCAATGAACATGAACAAAAAAAACTAAAATGAACATGAATTTGGGGGGATTCTACCCCTCTGCCTATCCCTCCAATGGAAGCTTTCAGAAAGAAAAAAAGGCCATAATACAACTGAACTGACAAACAAAACCCAGAGTTCTTGATCCAGAGACAAGCACGCTAACCACTTAGCCAGTTCAAAATCACAGACCAATACTGTTTAAAAATTGCTAAGCTATTGCATATACGTACAAGTATTTATAGATTTGTCCAGTCCAAGAACTCTGAGGGGTTCTATTGGATTTTAATTATACATATATTGAACAATGGCTCTTTTTTCCATTAAAATTTAGCTGTACTTTAGTGGCCTCAATTGATATCATTGCTATTTACAGCTCACGAACAAAATTATATGCAACATTACACAAAATATCGGAGAACTGAACTCTGAGGATCATACCCCACCCACTTTAAAACATTCATACAATTCTGTGTAGTCGTTATAAAACAGCACTTAGCTAAAAGAAAAACGAATGATTACCTGTTTTAGAACGTCTCTGTATAGGTATGTCTAAAGCATTAAATTTGTATGAATCTATCAGCGATAATAGTTATTTTTTCTTGAAATTATGTCAAAATTTTGCAAAATTATCGAACTTTCCGTTCAAAATGGCGTCTTCCAATGAATTATGGGATCAAAACAAACAACGGACTTTTTCTATTTTTTAATTATTAATAATTTTGAATTAAGTACAAAATTAGGTCATTAATTCGAATTTAAATACGGGCTTTTTATTTAAAAATAATAAAACATGTAAATTAAATTTAGTGAAATCTGGTTTCCGGTCCAGCAAAGAAAATTTATTATAAAATTAGGGTGCTATGCTGAGTACCATACTCTTCATAACAACGACCTTGACAACCTGTAAATAATTATAAGGAAGTGGTGTACAGTAGACTATTTTATTTAATTGTCAACTTTCTTCACGAAAGATGGCAACAGCCACAAAATTTGAGAAAGATCCACTGAACTTCGTTCACCAAAATGCTATATTATGTGAAACAATTCATAAAGAACAGAGACATCAAAAATTGTACACAAACTACAGTGTAAATCCGTTTAAAAAGAGTGAGTTCTTTTAAATTTCATTTCTATCTATTTTCTGCACTTATTCTTCTAAAAAGTAACTCTTCTGTGGGATAGGAGAAGGCGTTAATAATTAATAAACCAAGGGGGAAAACTGTGGCCAGTCAGTATGGGACTCAAACTTGTTTATATCAATATATGTCATGAGGCAAGTGCTCTACCAATTGAGCTTACCGGGCTGCTGAGCAGAGTACAGTGCTTTGGGGGTGTATAGAATCATTGATAGTAAAGAATCAGTTCCTATTTAAAATCAATTTTCTCAGCTCATGTATTTTAGATTATTTTAAAACTTTCAAGGCTTGAAGATATATCATATAAGCATACATTTATTCAACGGTGAAATTATTTGGGACATTTTTCCATGCAAAAAATATCACTACGTGCAACACCTCTCAGAAAAAATGATTCTATACTACCTGAATGAAGTGTGGTGTTTTTGAAACGAAAAATTCATACTGTCACAATAAACTCAGAAATTAATATTTGCTGTTTTAACAAATGTTAGGGACAAAGTCAAAATACAATAATCAATTAAGGTAATTTGTTGAATTTTGGCACTTTTAAGGATAAAATGAAATTATGTAAATATTGGTGCAAAAACGCCTATTAAAAAATCACAGCTTCAGGACAATAATTTTAGAAATTTTGCTATCATACAACTAAAAAGGTAAATCTAAATCAGAAGTTAAATAAACATTTTCCTTTTATTTTAAATGAGACGTTTAACCCAAGTGATTCTATACCCCCCAAAGCATTGTACCCACTACCTTGATACACTCCTCCCCCGCACTTTTTTTTTTTTTAAAAGCACCGACTCAGATCTTACGGTCTTTCCAGACCCCAGTAAGGCTGATGTCTGAAATACTGCAAATAACAAAGTGAGTGGAATACAGAATGCCACTAAGGAGAATTTGGATGCTGTACATATGGAAATCAGTGCCTTTGCCTCTAAAAAATTCGATACACGGAATTAGGATATTATTATACTCAAAATAAGTGACAAGTTGTTTAGAAGCACTCTGACAAGGCAATACCTTGCCCAACAGCCAAATAATATCAAATTTGTTTGATTTGTATTTTTCATATTTGCTGTATCTATTGTTATTTTTTCTTTTCATAACTTTCTGTCAATAAAATTTGTCTACACAAATATTTGTTCTCTCTAATATTGAAGTGATCACCACAGAACAGTAAGCAGTGTTTCTCTTCTCCGCATTAACGAAGCCTGGATTTGGCAAGACAGTCTTCACTTATGGATACTGTAGTTACTATTGAGATGGGTATAGCTGGTTCTTATTTAAAGGATCTACACATGGTCGTGGTTGAGTTGACAAGAGCCATCAGTGAGAAATATCTGCACTCTGTTGGCTGACATTGTCGATATACAGTTGCTTTTCACAGACGTCATTAGCCGAGTGCCCATCCTTCCGCTGGGTACACTCACTAGATGGCGGGTCAACAGTAGTGATCAAGTACTGCCCGTCTGTGATGGCTGCCATATTTTGTCTTCAAGTCTGAACCCGAACCAACTAGATGCTCTCTCTGCAACCTTGCCAAGTGCTTGCACAGCTGTCTTCATGCCCTTCCTTTTATTCCCAGTGCACTTAGAATCGTCCAGACTGATTGGGCCGGAAAACCTCTACATTTAAACATACTTCCACAGGGAACAACCATGTTTTCCATCCTCTGCCTCTGCAAGTTTCTACCCACTCTATTTACTTTGCCTTCTTCCTACCATAGGCCTCTTAAAACTGTTCCTTTATACAGGTCATGTTTCCCCAATACATTATGTGAACGATCTTAACAGTCAAAGAAATTAGGATTTTTGTTCACTAGCCCAAATTATTATATAATCATTTAGACTTATTACAGTTTTCGCAAGCCCGACTATATAGATTTCTAGACTTTTACTATCCCAAATTAAACTTTACTAGTATTTCACCTTTAGGCTAGTGCTAATTTTAACCACAGCCTTAGTTAACTGAGTTTTGGTCCTGGACTTTGAAGAGCCTTAATTACCTATTCCAGTACTCTAGTTTTCTTGTTGAGGTGCACACACTGTCTCTGTGAGAAATATTGGGTTCAGTGTTGCATAAAAGTAATTCCATTACATGTCCTCGTTTTGCATTTGAAGAGCAGTTTGAAAATACGGATTTAAATTTTTCACATTTAAAGGGACAAACAACAATCTTGAAGAATTATTTATCAAGTATTACAATATTATTGTAACTGTCAATATAATTATAACGTTGTTAGATGATGTTGTATTGTGTGATGACATCATATGTTGACTCGATCTGTCTTCTCCGTTCAACACCATACAACGGAACTACCTCATCGATTTCCATAACCCCGTATTTTCAGCAGTAAGAAATTGACGAGGTTATTCCGATGCACACCAAGCTGAGCAGACAAACCAAACAATGATTCAGCCTTCATTCGCATATTTATACCACCAGTGTAATAGGATAAATATTTCATGGCTTTATTACACAAGTTATAATTGTTTTTATTTGTTTTCAGTTCACGTTATAACTGGAAAGCCCAACTCATCCCATGATACAGAGGAGGGAGAAGAAGATGGTATGTATAACATTTATTAACATTGCAGATCCAATATTTATTTTTTTGCCTTGCCTTTGCAGAGTTGCTTTTTGAAGTTGGCAACAATGCTTGAAGCCTGGGGTTTGATGTTAATTAGGTTTCAGTTGCCTTCCCTAGTAGAGTGACAGACTCTGTGTTATTGACTTTGTTTAATATTAGTAATTATGAGGGTGACATGTGGCGACTGATAAGACGTCTGGAGAAGCTAAGTTTATTGCACCAAATTATTGGGCCCATTGGGGGGTTTTATTCCAAAAAATCAATCGTCGGAACGGCTAATTTTCGAAATTTTAATCGCCGACAACCGAGTTTAGGAGCCATTGGTGATTTTGGCGACCGCTCAATGTCAACATATAAAATGTAAAATGAGAAGATATTATGTTTCGAGTGATAATTAAAGGACACAATTTAAGGCTATCTAAAAGTAGTTTAATTGAATTGAATTGGGTTTTAAGGTACACCAACACATGAAAGGCTATATGGCACCTAACAGGAATAAACAAATCAGAACTACAGAGTTGCTGCAAATTCTATAGCAGACACTCCATTTATGATGGAGCCACATTTCCACGTTTGCTTATGCGGTGTCCTGATAAAGACCTTGAATGAGCTTGGTAAAAAATGACAAAAAGGATATGAATGGAGGAAGGTGGCGGGTCCTACCCTCTGCATGTGACAGCGTAAAGTAGTGGTCAACCAACAATCACATAAATCTGGTATATGTATAATCAAATACAAATAAAATTATCCAAATACTTATTTGCAAATATGCAAGAAAAATTAACAGGACGCCACCAGTTTTGAAAAATAAACTAGAACAAATTTGACAGCGCGCCATCGCAAAATACCCATGTTTTCTTCACACAGGTCAATTCCCTTTAACCCTGTATCCATTTTACATGTAATTTTTTCGATCGTTCTTTGATACTCAGATCAGAAATAGTATTATCCTATCCCAGAGTCCCATGGTGACCCTGGAGCAAATTATACTGATATTTCCAAAATTATTACATTTTATTGAGAAAGAAAAAGAGATAGTTGCACCCCACCCCCCTCCCCAGTACAATGTAATCCCTTCATGAAAATGTTCATTTGAGATATAATTAAAAAAAAAAAATTGTCCCCTGTTACCCTGCACCACCCACCCCCTCCAGCACCAGGGAAGACGTCAGAGTTTTAAATAATAAATCATTTGACATTCTGTGTATCTCTTTCATAGAAGACAATTATACCAATTAATGTGCAAAAGTATGAAAAAATGACACCATAAATGAAATATTAGTGTATTTGATGCCCCTTCCTCCAGGCCCCACCGATGATGTAGGAGGAAACAATTGTATACAGTGTAATCGCATCATCATAATGTTTCATTTGAGACATAATTATCCCCCCCCACTCCCACCCCGACGATAATAAAATCGTTTGATATGTTGTTTATCTTTCATAGACGATTACATATACCAAGTTATGTGCAAAAATATGGAAAAATGATGGTGTAATTGAATTTTTAGTGTATTTGACTTTTGACTACCCCCCCCCCCCAAAAAAAATGAACACAGTCATCATATGGTGAGGTCATATCCTATGTTTGGTTGAATTCCGTTTTCAGCGGTTTAGGAGGAGATGCGGTAACGGACAGACGGAGGCGATTTTAATATACCCTGTATTTTCACAAACGTGGTATAAAGACTTCTTATGTTCCTCTTTTTCAGAGCACTTCAAGAAAGTTATATCAAGAGCCCAGCTAGAGCCCGTTAAAAAGTATACATACCCACAAACAGAAGCCCAAGAAGTTGGTTGGATTACCAGACCACTAGTAAGATATATTTTTGTGTATTATGCGATGTAAAGAAATATCAGAATTAATCAGTGATGCGGTGATACATTTTGAAAAAGTTTATATAAACAAGAGGGCAATGCATATGCCCGTTTGCTAAGGAGTTTATGTGAAAAGTATTAATTTCCTAAGTGTCAGGTCATCATGACCTTAGGTCTACATATGAAATTCCATGATCTTACGTCGAAAGGCACTCGAGTTAGTGTGCAAACTGTTATATATGTCGGATCTTTACAACCTTGACCTTTGACCTAGTGACCTTGAACACAATAGGGATCATCCCTGTCACATGCGCAATCTATGTACGAAGTTTCATGATCCTTTCATACTTTATGTGTTATCTGTGGAATTCAAATTGTTAACGGACAGAAGGACGGACGGACAATGCCATACCATAATATGTTTTTCAACAAGCGTATAAAAAGCATGTAAGAAATACACGCGAGATCTAACATATTAGTAGAAGTTTCATTAAGGGTTTCATGACACAAAGGACGGACGGACGGACGGACAATGCCATACCATAATATGTTTTTCAACAAGCGTATAAAAAGCATGTAAGAAATACACGCAAGATCTAACATATTAGTAGGTTTTATTATGTGACAATACTTGCATGTGCTGAATGGACACACAATATGTTATAAACCACTCACTGGATATATAACCAGTCTAGATATAACATTACATGTGCTGAATGGGACATACACTATGTAATATACCACTCACTGGATATATAACCAGTCTAGATATAACAGTACATGTGCTGTATGGGACATACACTATGTAATATACCACTCACTGGATATATAACCAGTCTAGATATAACAGTACATGTGCTGAATGGGACATACACTATGTAATATACCACTCACTGGATATATGACCAGCATAGATATAACAGTACATGTGCTGAATGGGACATACACTATGTAATATACCACTCACTGGATATATAACCAGTCTAGATATAACATTACATGTGCTGAATGGGACATACACTATGTAATATACCACTCACTGGATATATAACCAGTCTAGATATAACATTACATGTGCTGAATGAGACATGGATATATAACCAGCCTAGATATAACATTACATGTGCTGAATGGGACATACACTATGTAATATACCACTCACTGGATATATAACCAGTCTAGATATAACATAACATGTACAGGATGGGACATACACTATGTAATATACCACTCACTGGATATATAACCAGTCTAGATATAACATTACATGTGCTGAATGGGACATGGATATATACCCAGTCTAGATATAACATTACATGTGCTGAATGGGACATGGATATATAACCAGTCTAGATATAACATTACATGTGCTGAATGGGACATACACTATGTAATATACCACTCACTGGATATATAACCAGTCTAGATATAACAGTACATGTGCTGAATGGGACATACACTATGTAATATACCACTCACTGGATATATAACCAGTCTAGATATAACAGTACATGTGCTGAATGGGACATACACTATGTAATATATCACTCAGGCCCTCGTTGAATATTCTCACCGTCTATATAACTATTCTAGACATTATATGCTTGTAATGGAGCATAGTAAAGTATGTAATACACCACTCACTGGATAACCATGTCTACTTGTGCTGAATTTGACATACAATATGTATATGTATAGGACTTAAAGAAGTTCCCATTGGCATTGCCTTTTAGCGAGATAAAATTAAATATAATTCATTATGAGTTTAATAAATCTTTCATGGAATGGAGACAATTTTAAGATCCTTTTTACAGATCCTTTTTACAGTCAAATCTGTAAAAAATAATTCAGATGGACATCAAACACCTGGAAGTCCGACAAACTTTAGCTCCAAAATGTTATAAAATCATGTCTTTTGACACCAAAATGACCTCATAACGGCATGTTATACACATGTTAGTATCTGATCTCTTTACAAAAGAGTATTTTAGGCAGACTGATTTTTATAAGTTAATTATTTAATACTATATTGTTATTTGTTGGCAATAATGTTTATGACTTAGATTCACATGAATTTATTATGATAAAATAGTTTCAGTTAACAGAACTGGCATAGTGTAACAGATTTAATGTATTTCATGTTCACCAATCAGTCATTCCAGGTTGTTTTACACATGTAAAAATCTATTAAATCATTTAAGAATTATTTTATTTTTAGAATTTTGTGATTCTTGGTTTCAAGAAAGTCATTACTCACTGAGTGATACAAACAGTTTAATCTGTTTCTCCTAGCAATTAAAATGCTCTTTCAGTTCTGAGAACACACTTAGTTGCATCATAATAGCATGACGTGATGTCATAATAGCATGATGTGTGTCATAATACCAGGGTGTGATGTCATAATACCAGAAAGTGATGTCATGATAGAAGCAACCAAATGAAAATATGAATGAAGCATTCTGATTGGTTCATTGATAAAAATTGGACCAATGAAACCAGATAATTTAAAGCTCATTACATTCTCAGAACACACTGAGGTTTTACTGGACATTGAGTAATGAGGTTCTCGAAACCCAGAAACACAAAATTCTAATAATAAAATAATTCTAAAATGGTTTAATAGACTGTTATGTGTACATACATCAGAATATGAAATGGGTGTCCAACATTGCTAACAAGGACGTTATGTGATAAATTTCCATTACTGTATACTTTTCAGATCGATATTGACAGATCTGATCGCCGGTTACACCACTTCCGCCAGAACACTGCGATTACCAAATACATGGATGCTGCCTGGAGAGTCAAGGAGCAGACGGAAAACTTGAACTGAATTAAAACTCGTCGTATAGTCACTGACTGCCTTATATTGTTTGTTTAAAAACCTGTGATACTTTTACACAGTTGTAATTATTGTATCAAGCAAAGCTGTGTTACATCATTGAGAAAAATAAAGTTTGCTGCTAAAATATACGATTTGAAATTAGCATTGATTTAACAAGCCAATTCTTTTGCCAAAAACTCTACAGTTTTTAGCTGATTAAAGCAGTTTTGATGTTTTTGTATATTTGTTTGTTCACCGTTTATTTGTCACACAAAATACAAGGGTTTATGTGCGACTGGTACTGTTAAGAATACAATGCATATGCCAGATGGATGTAACTGCTGTTTAAAAATTAAAATAAATGGGTAGTACACAACAAAGAACACATTTGGTTTGTTTTATATTTTATTGTGTATTATTTGTTTCATTGCAAGGAGTTCAAAAATATGACGAACACTTTGGTACCAAACAAATAACAAGTACAGTGAAATATTTAAAAAAACAACATTAAACATTTTGAGGGGTAAGTTAACCCTCCTTTTAATAACTGGACAGCCTCGCCCCACATGGAAGCACACTCTGTATGAGGTCAATATTTACCTTTATGGGCAAATTTTGACTGATACAAGCTAATCATGTAGCACAACTTACTTCTACAGTCAAGCCTGTGTAAAGAGACATTTAAAGGGTTGAAATGGGTATTACGGCACGTCAACACAAAAATGTTATATGGCACCAACAGTAATGAACATTCCAGGCCCACCCTCCATTTACATCGAGATAAAAATATGCAGAATGGGCCTTGAACCTTCTCGCAGGCAGAACTGCAGAGTTGCTGCAAATTCTGTTGAAGGCACTCCATTTTTCTATGCTGCCACAATCATTGTTTTCTGCCACCACACCAGTAGCATCTGTAACAACACAGGGATGATGATGAAGACATGTAATGAACATGATAAAAATGATACAATGAACATGAATTCATGAGGGAATTTTACCCCTCTGTCTGGACACAGAAATATTAATATTTGTTATTAGGTCTGTGGTCTGGATAAGGAGTGGCCATTTCTTGCTTGGGAACCACTTAAGAGAGGAACACATTTGGTCTTAATGAATGTATATTTTAAGTTAAAACAATAAACTTCGGAACTGAAAAGCTGGTCTCTTAATACAGATGTCTCTTTAGAAGGTTTGACTGTATTTCAAGACCTCATAGACTAACTTCACATCATGTCATGCATTGTAACATGTTATAGGCTAGCTTGTACTGGTAAATACATATACTATGTATGGTGTACCTCATTTGCTAATATGTTAAATCAGTTATGTTTATAGGCAAACTGTGTGGAAACATCTTCTGCTACAAATCAGGTTTTAAAATGCAGGAACTTGAGTACCATTTTAACACATCTGGTTGTTTTGGAAAAGTTAATTAGAATGGTTTAATGTGATATTTTAAAACATAAATCCCAATTGTTCAGGATTATTTAATATTGCTGTATTATTCAATAAATGCAGTTTTAATTTGGTACATATATAAATTCATGAATGTTCAACATTTAATGTATACATATTCTGGTTGAGAACATTGTCAATGGGCCGAGTGGAAAATAGTAAATATTCTTCACTGTATAAATTTGACATGGGACGAGCGAAAAATAGTAAATATTCTGCAAGGCCGAGAGAAAGTTTAATGCATCAATATAATCTGACACAGGCCGAGTGAAAAGTTTAATATAAACATATTCTGTATTTTATCATTACCTCATATGTGCACAATTAACATGTGTGAAATTGATGATTAAATTCTTTATAAAACAAAGCTAATGAGTCTTATTGTCCTTCAATCAAATGCCCGTATGTTGTATGCCATGCATTGTATGCTACAAGTGTATTTCTACTGAACCTAGCCTCGCTCATCGTACAAGGATGTAAACTGGGCTGTCACGTGTATCGCAATCTTTCCTCCACGCACGTAAAAAAACATTGTAATCTATTCGAAAGCAAGAGCAGGGCATGAGCTGTTTATCAACAATTCGATGAACCATGTTTATCATTTTCAGTGCCCAAAATGCTCTAACATCCATTAGCAGCAGAAATACGGAAATCTTTTTTGAGACTGACTTTTAATAATATATCACTGAAAACTAACAAGCTTGAAACCATATTACAAACTATTAAAAGCTTATTTACCAGACATTTAATAAAGCTTGTAAAATACAACACAATGTTTTATGTGGAAAATACTGGATCTACTGCAGCTTTGTCACATTTACTGTTCTGTGGTCTGACAGTATACTTGTGGTTTACGTTTTTTGTTTAATTTGTTTTCAATGTTATCATCATCTCCGTTTGTTCTTATTTATCTGTCTTCTGGCTTTCCCTGGTCTACTGCTTTTATCCTGAAAAAAGGAAGAAAATGTTATTTCTTGAGAAAACTAGATATTTGTCCATGGATGCCCCCACTGACATAAAATCTGAAGATAAAAGGGCCGTAATTGCGGTAATACAAGGTTGATTTTGATGTCTATATGCACATCTTAACATCAAAGGTAAGCATCCTGTAAAGTTTCAAAACAATCGATTGGAAAATGAAGACTCAAGGAATATGCCATCTTGGACGACTCGAGAAACATTCAAACAACGAAGAACAAGAGGACGCTCTTAAATAAATAAATTAATATATGGTTTCAATTTAGACGACAAGCAAAACCAGTGCAGGGTTCTCCACAGGATTATTTTCAAGCATAGTGGCATTTACCGCGTTCTGGGGGAGGGTACGGGAGGTCCTGTGTTCGATTTTTTTTGGCTTTTAGTAACTGCCTGTATTGACGGTGAGGCACTCTTTTGTGTGATATTAGTGATGTTAGGAAGCCATATATAATTATATATTTATGATAATAAACAATATAATAAATAATCCATGTTTTAAGATTTTTATTTAAAAAAAATAAATCATAAAAATATTTACTAAAAATAAGTTTATACACAATAATACAACTTACACATCAACACAACATGCAACATCTGAAATACATACAATAAACAATAATAAATAATCCATGTTTTAATACATTATGAAGAAGAAAACATACATACAAAGATTTATTATAAGTTTATACACAATAATACAACATATACATCAACACATCATGCACACATATAATACCATCAACTACACAATATTCATCCCTGGAAATAAAACAGCACATTTGATAATACTTAAAAAATATAACCTTAGCACTCAAATAAATCCAACACAAGTTAGCCCATTCAATGTCTTGACTTGTTCATATTAGCTAGCAGTTCCTATTCAGATGCTTGACCTTCTAGGTCTGGCAATGGGCCATTCTTCCACTGCCCTGTCATATTCAAACTCTGATGGAGGTGGGCCCTGCATTGTTACTGCCAGCAGTGCATTGAGAACTCTGTTACACAGAGTTGACCTGTGCTGTTGCTGTCTTAATTCTCTCGAGTGTAGAGAATCCCCTCTCGCAATCTGCTGTTGATGTTGGAAGAAGCAGACCAACAGCTGCAATATTGTACAAATTGGGGTGAGACTCCTGTAGCTCTCTGTCATTCTTTGTAACCTCCCTCACTTGTCTCCACTCGATCATCATTGAATCTTTATCCAGGTTAAAGTGGCGGGCCAAGGTCTGAAGAAACATATATAAATAATTTAATATATTATAAATATATAATAGACCAACACCCTTAATAATAGTAATAAATGAATTATTTTTGTTTTATTTTGTATGTAATTTCTAGTATTTTTGTTTTCAAAATATTGACAAGCTTTGAAGTAAACAGATAAATAAACTACCTTCATTTCCTCTTTTTTTTTCAAATGACCAGATATCCCAAAATTGCTATTTATTTTATTTATTAAGGCACAAACTTAAATCAAATGACAATTCAAACAATTATACTTACTTACGCAAAACAAACAAACTCTTGTGTCATGATGAGCACATCGCATCTTTCATTTCCGTCTTGAACAATACACGTAAGCCGATACACAAACTGCCAATATTAACAAACTTTCCAGTTCAACTGCTTTAAGTTACATTCTCCCATCCCAATTATCTCCCAATTACTGATTAATCCACAACAACCCGACATAATCCAATCAACTCGTAATATTTGCAATTTGTTGTCAACAATCCACTTATCACACAGCGTGTTTTCGCACCTTCTGCATACTGCATAGATCAGTCACGTGTTACTTGTATTGTTTGACGCGAGTTTATTAGTTTGTGTACGGTGCGCATAAGGGTTTTTAAAGGCGGTGTTTGCCTTCAGATCAAAGCACCGCGCTCTGGTTTTTAAGCATAGCGGCGCAGTTAAGGCACTGCGGGATGTAAGATTTTGGAAGTGAAGCGCAGCGGCTCCGCTATGCTTAAATGGCCTGTGGAGAACCCTGCAGTGCATTTATTTACCTTAATAAGAGAATTTATAAATATACAATATTTTTGGTAAATGATATCAGCGTGAAGTACATGTGAATAGATAGGTCTGTAAATACATTACTACTTTGTCGCCATAGAGAAAGTCATTGTGGCGACGGGTAAAGTATTCACATCCTACTATTGTCATCGGAGTCTGAAGCCTCGTTGAGACTTCTGATATTTCCTTTCACATCCTATTTTATTATTTTCAGGTCTTGTACAATAATTATTATTTTATTTTTTGCATCCTGTAAAACATGCTTACCTTTCCCTTTTTGCCCTTATTGAAGCCTGGCCTTCCCTGGTTCACTTTCGTGTTAAACGCTGACATGTCTGCCGAGGATTCTTTTGTGTTTGATTTACCTCCCTTCTTCTGCCCGCCAAATCAAAACTTACTATTCTTGTATTGCCGTTTCTTGTTGGCTCTGTTGTAAAACAATAATTATTTTATCATATACCGATCAATTTTAATATATCTACCACAGTACCAGGGCTTTTTTCCCTTCACGAACAGGGGCCGAATATATCGGCCCCTTCCACTAGCAAAACAGACTACATTTTCCCCCTCTTTGGCTAAGAAAATTCCCCTAAAAAAAAGAGTTATATATGTTATTTTTGTTGTTGTTTTTTTTTTTTTTTTTTTTTGCATAACATTATTTCTCTCTCTAACTTTCTCAACATTATTATGTTTCAAACATAATAATTTTGGGATACATTTATTTATCTAAAATGTCCTTTTCCTGCATATTTGCACACCCAAATCTTCAATTTTTGTCTAATACACTGTTCCCCCTATATCTCAAAATCGCATTATTTTTTCCACTTTAACTCGAAAATCAAGCTTTTCACCCCCCTTTTGAAGGGTCTGGGCCTCTTACCCTATTTCTGAAAAAAAGCCCTGAGAACCTTCATTTACAAAACCTGTACCGCTACTTTTGTTGGTCGACATCATCCGCCGGTAACTCTAAATAAAGCGAATAATTCTGTTTAAATCATACATAATCTGATGAAAATGTAATAAATAGATTATTTAACTGTTGCGATCGATTTTAGGAAATCTTTCACTCGATGGTAGGCGTGTGTTGTTTTTTCACTCACTCGCTAATGCTCATTCGTGAAAAGAACCACATCACCTTGGGAAGGATTCCCTTATAATTGATCCCAGCAGTTAAATAATCTCTATATCTCATGCTACCGCAGTACCTTCATTTAGAAAACCTGTACCGCTACTTTTGTTCTCGATGATGTATCACTATCCTACTTCATATAGGTTACAGAAGTTGCATGTCGTCGCCTACAAGTGTATATAAATCAATCTACTGTGCAGTAATATTTTACGAGCATTCTTATGCAGGTATATATAATAAAATAATTGTTGCAAGAGCAAGTATTTAAGACGCTTCTATCACCGCCTGTGGATCACCCTTGAGGCTAAGGCAGACGTGAAATAATCCTATTCAAATCGTCCACAAATAAAGACTGAAGGCTTTTAAGATAAACTGTGCGGGATTTGGCAAAGATTACACTCCAATAAAGTATGACTTAAATTATAATAATTTTAACAATTTACACCTTTTGGGTAAAAATTGTGTTTAAAATTCATTTATTTTTCCAAATGTTCAAATACTCATTACTGTCATCATATCACGACACCTTTGTTTTTCCAAAACAACAACGTCATAAAATATCTGATGTGCTATTATTGATTATAACACTACGCGACATTTTTATAAATAGTTAAAACAAGAGGCCCAAGAGGGCCTGTGGACGCTCTACTGGCTAAAGATAAAGTTTATGCACAAGGGGCCATAACTCTTTCAAACATCGTTCAACCAGAACATGGCGATGATATAGGCAACTAGGCTTGGTACTGATTGTCCCTGACAAGTTTCATTGAAATCCAGCCAGAGGTTCAGGAGAACTAGTCTGTACAAAGTTAGTGTATTAAACCTTTTAAGGGGCCATAACTCTGCCAAAATTCATTCAACCAGAACACGGCAATGATTGGTGCAACTAGGCTTGGTACTGATCATCCCCATCAAGATACGTTAAAATCCAGCAAGGAGTTCAGAACAGACTAATCTGGACGTTTCTCTATTAAAACATTTAAAGGACCATAACTCCACCAAAAATCTGTTAACCGGAATGCGACGATGATATGCACAACTAAGCTTGGTGCTGATCATCCCTGTAAAGTTTCGTTGAAATGTGGGGAGACGTTCAGGAGAATGTCCAGACAAAGTTTGTGTATTAAAACCTTTAAAGGGCCATAACTCTGCCAAAAATCATTCAACCGGAACACAGCAAAGATTTGCACAACTAGACCTGGAACTGATCATCCCTAAAAAGTTTTGTTTAAATCCGGACAGGGGTTCAGGAAAACTAGTCAGGACAAAGTTTGTTTATTAAAACCTTTAAAGGGACATAACTCCGCCAAAATCATTCAACTGGAACACAGTGACGATATGTACAACTAGGCTTGGTACTGATCATCCCTGAAAAATTTCAATGAAATTTGGCCAAATGAAGGCCCTTTCTTCTTAATGAGGCCAAAATATAGCATATTTCAGAAAATGAAATCAAGGGCCATAACTCCGGTGTAAATTGTCCAATCTGGCTGGTTTTCAAACTTGCCGGAGCTTTCATTGATAGTAACAATCTGGTAAAGTTTGATAAAGATCTGACGAAAAATGAAGGTCCTATCTTCTCAACGAGGCAAAATATAGCCTTTTTTAACTAAATCAAGGGCCATAACTCCCCTTTAACTAGTCCGATCTGGATAGTTTTCGAACTTATCCGAGCTTTCATTGATATTCACAAGATGGTAAAGTTTGGTAAAGATCGGATGAACAATGAAGCCCCTATCGTCTTAACGAGGCAAAATATAGCATTTTGAACTAAATCAAGGGCCATAACTCTGCTGTTACTAGTGCAATATGAATGGTTTACAAGCTCGTCCGAGCTTTCATTGATATTAACAATCTGATAAAATTTGGTAAATATCGGATGAACAATGAAGCCCCTATCGTCTTAACGAGGCAAAATATAGCATTTTTAATTAAATCAAGGGCCATAACTCCGCGCTGTTACTGGTCCGATATGGCTGGTTTTCGAACTTGTTCGAGCTTTCAATGACATTAACAATGTGGTAAAGTTTGGTAAAGATAGGATGAAAAATGAAGGCCCTATTGTCTTAACGAGGCAAAATATAGCATTTTGAACTAAATCAAGAGCCATAACTCCGCTGATACTGGTCCGATCTGGCTGGTTTTCGAACATGTCCGAGCTTTCATTGATAGTAACAATCTGGTAAAGTTTGGTAAAGATCGAGTGAAAGATGAAGGCCCTATCGCTTAACGAGGCAACATTGAGCATTTTTAACTAAATCAAGGGCCATAACTCCGCCGATACCGATCCAATCTGGCTGGTTTTCGAACTTGTCCGAGCTTTCATTGATATTAACAATCTGATAAAGTTTGGTAAAGATCGGATGAACAATGAAGCCCCTATCGTCTTAGCGGGGCAAAATATAGCATTTTTAACTAAATCAAGGGCAATAACTCTGCTGTTAATAGTCCGATCTAGCTGGTTTTCAAACTTGTCCGAGCTTTCATTGATATTAACAATCTGTGCAAGTTTGGTAAAGATCAAATAATAAATGAAGGTGCTAGAGTGTTCACAAGGCTTAATATGGCATTTTTCAGCAAAACAAGGGCCATAACTCCATTGAAATTATTTCGATCTTGCCGGTTTTCGAACTTGTTTGAGCTTTCATTGATATAAAGACACTGGCAAAGTTAAGTAAAGATCCGATTAATATTGAAGGCCCTAGAGTGTTCACAAGGCGGAAAATAGCATTTTTCAGAAAAAACAAGGGCCATAACTCCGATGTTACTGATCCGATTTAGCTGATTTTCGAACTTGTTCGAGCTTTCATTAATATTAACAATCTCTGCAAGTTTGGTAAAGATCAAATAATAAATGAAGGTACTAGAGTGTTCACAAGGCAGAAAATGGCATTTTTCAGAAAACACAAGGGCCATAACTCTAGTGTTACTGAACCAATTCAGCTGATTTTAGAACTTGTCCAAGCTATAATTAGTATTAACAATATGTGCAAGTTTGATAACGATCAAATAATAAATGAAGGTGCTAGAGCGTTCACAAGGCAGAAAATAGCATTTTTCAGAAAAAACAAGGGCCACAACTCCGGTGTTATTGATCTGATTTGGCTGGTTTTCGAACTTGTCCAAGCTTTCATTGATATTAACAATCTGTGCAAGTTTGGTAAAGATCAAATAATAAATGAAGGTGTTAGAGTGCTCACAAGGCTTAATATGGCATTTTTCAGCAAAACAAGGGCCATAACTCCAGTGAAATTATTCCAATCTGGCTGGTTTTCGAACTTGTCCGAGCTTTCATTGATATTAACAACCTGTTAAAGTTTGGTAAAGATCGGATGAAAAATAAAGGCCCGAGAGTTGTCACAAGACAAAAGTTAACAACGGACGACGGACAGACGACGGACGGACGGACGACGGACAACTCGCCATCTCATAAGCTCTGCTGGCCTTCGGCCAGTAGAGCTAAAAAATCGGTAGAACCGATGGATGCTCCAAGAAAAGTATCCTCAACTTATCGTATGGCCCAGCACTTTTCAATTTGCAGTTACATTAGTAGTTTATGCTCCATATAAAAAACCTAAGTATAAAATTACAAAGGGCAATGACTCTAATTTGAATGAAGAAAGAGTTACGGTTATTGAACTCTGCACTTCCTCTCATTGCCCTCTATCATTGTGTGAAGTTTCATTGCAGTCCCATCTGTAGTTTTGAAGATATGCTCCGGACAAAAAGTTTAAGTATAAAATTACAAAGGGCAATAACTCTAATTTAAATGACGACAGAGTTACAGTTCTTATACTCTGCACTTCCTCTCATTGCCCTCTATCATTGTGTGAAGTTTCATTGCAGTCCCGTAGTAGTTCTGAAGATATGCCCCGGACAAGAAAGTGTGACTGGCACACTGACAGACGGACACACAGACGGACACACGGATGGACAAAGCGGAACTATATGCTCGCCCTTCGGGGGAATATAATAAATGTGTATAGGATCCAAGGACAAAAAAATCCTCATTTGAAACCTACATTTGTGGTGCCGTGTCTTTCTTCTGAGCTGGTCCCTTGTCACCTTTCTTGTGATGTTTAGTGTCTGTATCATCAAGGAAATCCAGCTTGTCTTTTTGACCTGAAAACATTTGTACAAGTGAATGAGACGGCACAATAATTACCCTTACTTTAACATGCATTTTGACCACAGTCAGAAATGGGTGATAATAAACACTTGGAGAACTCTCCATTGCACTTTTTACATATCCCCAACCAAGGGGACGACTCCTATAACCAGTGTGTCCTAGGGGTAGTAGGAGTTACCCCGAAATTGAGTTTAGGCAAGTTATGCACATTCTGGAGCCATGACACATACAGAATATATTTTTCTAATGCCCCATATAAATGTTTATTAAGATATATAATTTCATTGCCCTATTTCAATCTTTCCCAACATGTTGTTTTTTTTCCCCATTTTCCCAAATAAATCTTGATATATATATATATATAAGTTTTACCATTACACTTTATAGATGTTTATTAAAAATATGTTTTACCATTGCCCAAAATAAATATTTATCAGCACGTCATGTTTTAATTACCATTGCCCAATATAGGGAGATAGCATTAAAGCAAACACGGAAACTATTAAATGAAATATTTAATTATTTTTTTACAAACCTTTTCTAAACTTTTTTACCGCATCTAACATTTCTCTCTTCTCTTTTTGTCTCTTGAGTAAAACCTCATGCTGCACCTATAATGTACACAATAACACATAAGGAGAGTACAATGCAGTACTGAACAATATAATATTAGCTTTTTAGTAATTTTGTTTCATTATGCAGATCTATACACACTTCTTCAGCCTGATAAGCATGTGACCTACGGTAATCAATTTTACTTCATTTGGCAGTGGAATGCATCGCCTATATTGCACGTAACGTTAAAAGTTTTGTTGTTTTTTTGAAAAACTGTCATCTACTTTACAGGAAACTGAATTTTAGTAAGAACCAACCATCCCATTATTAAAATGTTATGGCGATCAGAATAAAACATTTAAAAGATGTAATGATAAACAGATTTTTCTATTGTAAGTCTCTGCAGACAAGGATTGTAGCTGGCGGCCATCTAGAAAGCCCCATTTAGCGTGAACTTCATTTAGGACCTACGGAATCTTAACCAATCACAAAAATATCTCTAACAATTCTAGAGTAGTAGTGAGCAACTGACTCTTAACCAATCACAAAAATATCTCTAACAATTCTAGAGTAGTAGCGAGCAGAAACTTTTATATCTGTGGTCTATATTTAGATGTGGTGGCCATCATTGATTTTACAGGATTTTGTGTTTCAGTTAGACCTTAAATTTCTTTGGATCATGTCGCTTCAGAACAATGTTCCCGAGATTACATAAAATAAGTGGTTACTTACCTTTTTACCGTATTTTCTTAGATCTCTGAGTTTTCTAGCTTTTTCTCTCTGTTCCAAATTCTGTTGTTTTTCCAGCAGTTTCTCTCTCACCTAAACAATATACAAAATATGCAGTGTTCTTCTCCTTCACATCACACATACAGTATTGTCAATCACCATAACTGGCTGGATTTGAAATGACAATCTAACATAGTTTAGTAAAATACTCAAAGCTGACTGGTTAGACGTCCTTCAACCACTCGTCTGAAACATCCCAAACAATGATTATGTTATTTTAAACATTTAAACAACAAATAGAAATTGTTAAAAACATGATAAAGCTGTATTATTTTCTTCGCCTGGTGTTGAGAGATGAACATACCATGTAAGTTGTGAGAATTTGTTTGTATTATGTTCAATCTCTTGAAAATGTGTGTATTAAAGACATAAAAATCCATGTCAGACAGGAAATAAACAATTTCCAGCTGGTTTATATTTGCGAGATCAAAACCTGGTGCTTGGGATTTGAAACACATTGAAACTGCGGCCTACGGCCCTTGGTATCAATAATCTTCAAATCCCACCAACAAGGTATTGATCTAGGACAATATAAACCACCCGGAAATATTTTATTTCTTAAATAAAGACACGCCTACATAGAGGAACGTGATTTATAGGGACTGGAGGTGATCTGGAAGGGTACAGCAATCACGAAGTATGATATATCCAATGTTGTACGACCGCTAAGTTGAGGTCCATAAACGGGCTCAACAATAACCAGGGAATGTGGCTTTTGAACCCCGAGTATGAAGTTTTTTTGTTTTATTTGACCTTAAATTACTGGTGTGGTCACAAAATTCAAAAAAGTCATTTACCATAAATCCATCAGTTTTCTTTCAATTTTTTACACAGAATATAATTATAACGGTACATAATTCAATTCAACTGCAAGATAAGTGACAGTGCATGTTGTAAATAAATGCCCCTCCTCTAATAAAAGCCCCTCCACACACCATTTTTTTCAAAAATAATTTGTTTAAAACTTACCGACTTTCTGGCTCAGTGACTATAATTGTAAATCAGGTAAATTTGATATTTGGCTCAGTGACTAAGTGTACATCAGGTGAAATCTGATATCTGACTCAGCATATATAATTTTGATATTTGGCTCAGTGAATATAATTGTACATCAGGGGAAATTTGATATCCGACTCAGCATATATAATTTTGATATTTGGCTCAGTGTCTATACTTATAAATCAGGTGAAATTTGATATCAGCATTACTTTTGATATTTGGCTCAGTGGCAATAATTGTACATTAGGCGAAATTTGATATCTGGCTCAGTGGCTATACTTTTGATATCTAGCTCTGACTGTAAGTACATCAGGTGAAATTTGATATCTGACTCAGCATATATAATTTTGATATTTGGCTCAGTGGCTCTACTTATAAATCAGGTGAAATTTGATATCTGGCTCAGCATACATAATTTTGATATTTGGCTCAGTGTCTATACGCCTCTCGTGCGATCCTGATCTGGCATTTACCTACTCTAGGTGATACAAACTTCCAGAACAAGTTACTATAGTAATAATCCTATTTTAGCATACACCTTAAAGGGCACTTGTTTACCCAATTATACATTGACATATGTTATATATTTTAAATGCATACTTATTTTGTCTCTTCATGTATATACACATGGCTTTCATGATTCTTGATTTATTTTTTTAAACCCATGGTAAAATAATGAACTTTACATTACCTTTTCCTTATTTTGATGGAAGCAGGTTTAACATCAAAATGATACCAGATTAATAAGTTGAGGTGTCAGTTTTGATAAATTCTTGAAGATTGTCATTTGTACCTTTAAGAAGACTCTGATAGGACAAAGTATAAAGAGATGATATTTCAAGTTTAATTACATTAGCAGTATTTATTTCTACTGGCTTGTCAATTTTACCATTTTACTATATAACTTTAAAGCAGATGATATTAGAACAACAGTAAATATACTACAGTACATTTGTAAAAACACAGAAATAAGAAAAAAAAAATCATTGTTATCTACAATTGTAAAATATTATTCTCGACTGTACCCTTTTAACCTGATATATGATCTGAGTATAATTAATATGGTCACAGACATATTAATAAACAGATAGGAAACTTCCTATCTTATCCGATGAAGTAACCAAAATATCAGGTGACACCTTACATTTTCCGTCTATCTCCTCTTTCAAATATTCACTGATTTTGATGAGAACACATTCAAAAGATTCATAGTGAATAGCAAAAGGATTATAATAATTTATGTATATTTTGAAAATAAGAAATTGTATAAAAAGATGCTTAAATTTAAAAATGTCATCATTTTTCACATTTCTCTTAAAAATCAAGGTTTTGACATAGTCAAAGTTTCCATCAAACTCCTTTTTTGCTCTATATGTAAGAGAAAGAAAAATACTATCATTGAAAGCAAATTAAATTTGTGATGGGATTTGGCATGAATGAAATTTGTATCTATAAAACTCTTTATGACACGTGTGTTTAAAGTTGGGAAATAATTTGTGAAATTTTCGCACTGTGTCACCGAAATTTAGATAATTTTCCTAGTGTCCAATCTATTTGTTATTAGGTCTGTGATATGGTTTACAATCTACCAACTTGTAGAAGTATACAGATACATGTAATATTGTATGTCTATCTGAGGTTGAAAGATATGTTAATTTTGTGTCAGTGATAAACCTGTCATGTTTATTGACTTTCAATTGGGTCAGGGTCGATATATAAACAATAATGTATATCGACCCTGTTTGGGTTTAAAATAAAGTACAGAACAAAATCTTGGACAGCTATTATAGTAGACAAGGATGACAGCAGAGGTGTTCCAAATCAGTTCTAGAAAGTAGATTGTACTGTGCAAAGTAGTGTAGGAGGCCAGGGAACCAGGCTAGGAAGTAAACTGTGATACTGATTATCACATGATCTATATACGCCCAGGAGATTTATCTTAACGACAAGAAAAATGGCGACAGGAGGACGTTCTTCCCTTTTTTTGGGCTCTGAGCCTTATTATGACTTTTCCTGTGCCCCTTGTGCCACGGATGGGCAGAACATGGAGGCAATAAAACACTGTGTGGATTGTCGCCAGAACTTCTGTACCAAGTGCCTTAGAGATCACAACAAATTTGAAGGATTGAGGTCTCACCGAATACTGGATAAAGCCGGCATGGGGGCCAGCGGACTACAGGCCCCAGCTTTCCAAACAAAGGAGACATGTCCTGTTCACCAGGGAAAAATGATGGACATGTTCTGTGGAGCCCATGATGTCATTTGTTGTGGGATATGCATACCCATAGATCATAGGTAAGGCCAAATAAAATTACATGCTCCAAAAAATAGGATAGGGAAAATGTTTAAAAACATTTTATTAAATATATTTTGTCTTTTTTTTTTTACACTACTGGTATGCAAGTAGTATCCGAATTTCCGTAAACAAACGACGTTCGTAGCTCTTCAATAGAAAATATCAATTTAATTTAATAAAAAGATACATTTTTCATCATCAGAAGAATCGTCGTATACGAAAGGGTAAATATGTACCGAAATATAAATGATTTTCTTCTCAGCACTCATTTCCGCGCAAATTTGCGCGTGGGGAAGTCGCGCGTTAACCACGCATGCGCAGTTATGTGTTTTTAATTGCTCTCCAATATTTAAACAATGCTTCCCCATGACAACAACAGCAGACGATAATAAATTAAAACTCTAATTTATATATATAACCCTGTTTATATAACATGTAGGCATAAACAACATTGGAAAAATACAATACTGCAGTAAAATATCGATCGGTCAAATCTGATTATACTGCAGTAGCGGACATTTCCAATTGACGTAATCCCTGACGTAATGGAGACATCTCTTGTTAATATATTTGGGTCATAAATGGGATGAGTTGTCTTTCTTACGGAATGGGGCGTCAAATTTGGATAATGACCATAAATGTATCCATTTGTTGAGCAATTCGGCTACTACTTCTGTACTGCTGTCAATCAACGGTTATTGGTTACCCCTTTGAGGGCCCCTATAAACAGCGCGTGCGCGAGCTTGTAATCAGATGTTGTCATTTTTAACAATGAAGCGAACTTAACTTTACTCTGTAAGTTGTTTTTGTTTGAATAATATCAAATAACAACAAACAGTACAATAACCACTATTTTTACTTGAGTATACTCAATCAATAAATAAACTTCACGATATATTTGTTGATATCATCAGATACGGAACCGATAGAAAAATAATTAAACACAAAAAGTTTTTTTGAGCAGTCATAAAATGTTTAGGGTCGGGGGTCGGTCGGTCGGGAAACCGGAAGCACACCTATTATTTTATTTGGCCTAAGTGCAATATTCTTTACAATTAACATTGTTACAACAATGATGCCTGTATGCCACAATTTTCATGCATATGTTATTGATATGTTAAACTGACATTTAATTTTTGTTTTGGATCAACATGTATGCGATTCCACGACAAATAGAGTAAAACGAGCCCATGTCCAAATGTGGTTAAGCTACGAATAACACTTGTAAAAGATACACGGACAGCTTAGATGTTTACCAAAATTACTGCACATTTCATAGGCTATGTTAAGTTCATTTCACAATTCATTTAAAGCACCTCCGTGGCCGAGGAGTTAACGACATTGAGTTGTAAACCTTCTCGCCTCTCACTGCTGCCTGTCTGAATCCAACTGGTAGTTCAACTTGTACGTGAGGAAGTGTCGATTGTTAGGGATGGCGGGAGGTGTACAGTACTGGTTCTACCCAGCAAAAGTGGGTGGTCTGCCTCCACCACAAAAAAAAAATGACTGTCATAAATTATATAACCTTACATGTGCTGAAAATGACGTATAACACCATACCATCAAACATCATTTGAGCCTAAATTACATACACATGTACATGTATGCAACCATCTAGGACATGCTTTAAGGAATCCAAAATTTGGTTGAGCCAAGGACAAGCTACCATAATATTTAAGAAATACAGACATATACAACAGCTAACACCCAAACCTTGATGTGCATTTATTCCAAATAATTTAGTTCCATGGGATTCGGGGCTAGAGTGGCCCACTGGATATCATTGGTGGACTTGAAATCAGAAGGACCCCGGTTTAATCCTCACCGGCGCCACTAAGGTGTGACGGTGTGTTCTTGAGCAAGACACTTTCTCTTAGCCTCGTCCATTGGATAGGTCCTAAACCCACGGTCTTGCGTAATTTGGAGTCGATCATCCGAGCATGTTAAAGTACCATAGGTATATATTCATTAGTAAGAGTAGGTCAAGTTCCCAGGTTCCTATGTTAGAGTAGGGCAGGTTCCTAAGTAAGAGTAGGGCAGGTTCCCATGTTCCTATGTAAGAGTAGGGCAGGTTCCCAGGTTCTTAGTAAGAGTAAGGCAGGTTCCCAGGGTCCTATGTAAGAGTAGGGCAGGTTCCCAGGTTCCTATATAAGAGTAGGGCAGGTTCCCAAGTTCCTAAGTAAGAGTAGGGCAGGTTCCCAGGTTCCTATGTCAGAGTAGGGCAGGTTCCCAGTCCCTAAGTAAGAGTAGGGCAGGTTCCCAGGTTCCTATGTACCCTTCCACTCTCTCTAGGGTGACACTAAATAACTTACATGTTGATGAACAACATTTATTTGTCCAAATTTCAATCAATAATCAATTCAGTGTGGTTCTAACAAAAATGTACTTTAACCCTATGCATAAGTTGAATTTTACTTTAAAAAAAAGAAACTATATATATATATACACTACTCCACTTTTATAAACGGTCACTTTTCAAAGAATTAGATATTTTTTAATAATTCATATTTTCATTTGGTATCGTTTAACAAATATTGCTAGTAATTTATAAAATTTTATCTGCCTTGATTGGACTAAAACCTTTTTAATAAACTTAATAAAATATTGGTATGATTTTCAGTTTTGTGTTATTTTCAAAAAACCAGGGTGACCGATTATAAAAGTTGAGTAGTGTATATATATATACATCATATTTCCCTACCTACCTATCCAAAATTAATTGTAATAAACTTTCAAGTAAAATTTCATAAAAATCTGATCCATTTATATCGGGTTCAAAAATCAAGGGCAATAACTCTGTAACCAATGCTTCAAATGTGCTCAACTTATCAATCAAATCAAAATTGGTTGAAAACAGAAGCCGTAACTACAAAGGTAAGGCCTAATCAAAATGTTATTTTATTTATTTTGATATAATCAAAAGCAATATATAAACCCCCTAATGAATGCAATTATTTTTTACTTTGTTGTTGAATTTGTGGAAGATTTTATTGAAATAACTCTTCATTTCAAATATGGTAAGTTATAACATAAACAAGCCAAGTTCTCTTATTTCGACATAATCTAGGGAAAAATACTCCGTAACTCATGCATACATTTGAATCCATCAAAGGCCTTATGGAAACTAGAATCCGCAGATTTTTTTCTTTTCTATTTTTACTAACAGCATTACTAAATAGCGAAGTTTTTTTCCAATATCTCATTTCTAACTAAAGTTATTGGCTGGAAACTGTTTTCCTATTTTTAGTAACAGTGACCTTGACCTTGAACAAAGTGACCTCAAATGCAATACTAAGCTTCCTTTCCATATAAGATACATACTCAACAAGATTGTTTTCGAGGAGAAGAATTCTATAAGCAGTCTGCTTTCGTTCTACTCCTTTAATACGATTGTACTATGTATATATGAAATGTTGTAAACCATTGAAAAAATAAAATATGTTTAAACCAAGATTGTTTTCTAACTAATTTATTGTCCGGAAAACATTTTTCTATTTTTAGTTACAGTGACCTTGACCTGAGTGACCTCAAATGCAATACCAAGATTCCTTTCCATATACACAATAATTTT
Organism: Cyrtodaria siliqua; assembly: GCA_037043455.1. Lineage (NCBI taxonomy): Eukaryota > Metazoa > Mollusca > Bivalvia > Adapedonta > Hiatellidae > Cyrtodaria > Cyrtodaria siliqua. The sequence continues at coordinate 56,935 of JAWPHD010010193.1, read as the reverse complement.
TGTTGCAATATCTTATTCATAACTACAGTTATTGGCCAAAAAATATTTTTCTATTTTTAGTAACAGTGACCTTGACCCAGTGACCTCAAATGTAATACCAAGCTTTATTTGCGTATAAGCTACCTCGACAGCAAGTTTTGGACAAATATCTCATTCCTAACTGAACTCATTCCTAACTGAAGATATTGTTCAGAAACCATTTAAATCAGAAATTCCGTTATTTTGACATTATCAAGGTAAAAAGCTTAATTTTGCTCATTTTAAGACTGCTCAGAGGCTTATGGAAACAAATCTGCAAATCAAATTTTGTGTAAATTCAAAAATGCTTAATAAATTAATATGATGATCTTAAATATTTTTTGCTAAATCTCAGAAGCCGTTTCATAAAGTTTTTGCTTTTAAAAACAAGCTGAAATTATAATCTGACAATGGACAATAACTTGAATGAACATGCCGATTTTGATGTCGATTTTGTCTATGGACAAACTCATTTGACATCTTATCAAAGAAGTATGGACATACAATGACAACACAAACAATGCACCATCACATAAGCTTGGCTTGGCTGGCCTTTGGCAAAGTCGATTATTGGGGGGAGGAGGGTGGGAGGGTGGTTCTTCTTCACAACTATCCACACTTTATAAATTCGTACTTCCACGTATTTCATTATTATGAATACAGTATATAAAATGTTGTATTATATATTATTCAGGCTGTGCAAAGGCGTTGATTTCGTACCCAACGTCTCCAAAGGCATCAAGACCAGTCAAGAACTCAAAGATGTCACAGATGGAATGAAACAAGTGAAGCTTGAACTCGCCAAATCGAAGAATTCTCGTCAAGAAGATTTAAAAAGAATTCAAAAAGAGAAGACCAAGTGTCTAAATGACATTGATCATTTCCGTAGCAACACTGTCAAGCATTTAGATACCCTAGTGAAGAAGGCCAAAGATGACGTCCACACTAAAGCCCTGGAGATGGAAAAGGCAATAAATAATGATATTCAACAACTGCAAGATATGACGTCGGCACTGGAAGCCAATATAAAGAACGTTCATAGCTGCAAAGATGAATCAGAACTCTTCCTCTATGTGAAACAAGGAAAGAGCAAGAAGGACAATGGAAGCCGATTACTGCATGAACTGGTAACATCAGCAAGTGGAGAAACACTCGTGTTCGACGTCAACACCAACATCACAGCTTATTTCATGAATCTGAAATCAATAGGGGACATCAAAACTCCACAAAAGCAACAACTCAGCCCTGAATTCCAAAGCCAGTCAAATGTCAAGGTGAGAGTGAGTAAGCCATTCAATTCTGCCACCCTCCACGGTGATTACAATGTCAAGACTAATGTTGATAAGGGCACCTGCGTCATACTGGGGTGCTGCCTACTTGAAGATGGATCAGTGATTATATCAGATAAGAATAACAACAAGCTGAAGAGACTAGACCAGTCCTACAAGGTAGTGGACCATTGTGCCTTACAAGGTCCATGGGGAGTGTGTAGTACCGGGCCTACAGAAGTTGCTGTGGCATTGCGTCCAAATAAAAAGATACAACTGGTGTCGACTGCTGACAAATTGAAACTCACAAGATCATTCCAGGTGGACTTTCATTGCGGATATGTGACCTTCAGCAATGGTGAGTTGTTTGTCTCTGGTGAGGAGAGAGTATATGCATACAGCCTGACAGGAGACCACCTCCGCATATTCCAGAATGACTCAGCTGGACAGAGCATATTCAGTAATCCACAACACATTAGTGTTAGCAACACTGGAAACCAGATCCATGTCACAGATGAAATAAAAGGAGTAATAACTATAGACAGACAGGGACACCTACAAGCCACCTTCACTGACCCAGATCTGGATATTGCCTGGGGAGTATGTGTGTTGGAGAATGACAACCTGCTGGTCGCTGGTTTATATAGTAACAACATTATCCAGATCGACAACCAAGGGAGGAAGGTTCAGGTGCTCCTATCACAGACAGATGGGATACAGTATCCATGCGCACTTTGTTATGATGGTGACAATGCCAGACTGATTGTTACCATGTGGGGTACAAATCTCATCAAAGTGTTTAACTTGATCAGGAAGTAGTCAGACCACAGTCCTATAGTTCATTGTGAATAACACTATACAAGAATGGCATATCCTTCACGTTTTGCTTGACTTAATCAGACCACAGTCCTATAGTTCATTGAGAATAACACTATACAAGAATGGCATATCCTTCACGTTTTGCTTGACTTAATCAGACTTTTCCCCTGTTTTATGTTTTATTTATCAGGTTTAGGTAAACTCTATTTAAAGTGACTGCAGACAATCTGGACTAACTATGGGTGTCCCATGATCTGTCAGATTTATTGTTGTTATTGAAATTGTTTGGTATATATGATTTGGACTACCGGTAAATGATTTGGCTAGTTTTTGTAGTATAAATCACAAATATTAATTTAAATAATGATATAAGGCTATAATAAATATACTTTTATTGAATTCTAGCAAGATGAATAATATTTATAATTAATTAAAACACAATCCCTTCGAGTCATTGATCGAGTTTTACAAACCAAACATTTTCATAAACAATAATTATACCGAAGGAACACGAGGCTCAATTTAATGCACGTGCACATTCATATAAAACTGAAATTAGCTTCTTGATTATTCAGAACACTTTATTTTAGTTATATATGAAGTTAGATTTGGCTAATACGCTAACAATTCCTATCAGAATCAATGAAGTAGCCAAAATATCACGTGGGACCTTTACCTTTCCTTGAAACTCTTCTCTCAAATACTGATATTAATTGATTTTTGTAGAGAATTCAATATTAATAATCAATTGCAAAAATGGATTATATATAAAATACGAAATTTTATAAAAAAGCTGTTTACGGTAAAAAGTATCATCGTATTGGGGTTTTCTCTTTAAAATTACAGGATTTCCAAAGTGAAACCCTCCTGTACGAAACATTCCACCCAGAAATGAGACGTAATAAAAAAATTAAATACGCCTGGACTTTGAAGATTATTCTATTTAATCTATTAAGGAATTCAAGGGGTACTCTTCACATAAACCAGACGTAAAAAGAGCCGAAATATGTAAATTAGCCGTAAAATAGTACGGGCGTTGAACTCCTTTTTTGCAAAATAAAATCTTTGGAAAGAGAAATAAATTTGTGGTAGTTTTTGACATTCATAAAATGTGTTTGCATATAACTCATTATGATGTATATGTGTGTTTAAAGCAATTCAATATTTTTTGAAAACTCGCATAGTCCCACTTTTTTTTTTGTGTCCCAAAACACAGTATGGACTGAATTTTGGGTTAAATTTCAGTGAAAATATGTAAGTGGGAATCGTATGCACTGTGTTAGCATTGTTCTTGTGTTTGGTGTATAATCAATAAACTATGATAATAAATTTTTACCTAAGATTTTACGAGATGTCAACTCTATAGAAACTAACCCGCCAAATAATAACAAAATTACATTACAAAACCTTTTATCAAAACTACATCCAGGCGTTCAGGTCATATAATAAAGCGTATGTGCCAATTAGAAGTATAAGTTTATTAACGGGTTCTTAAAATATCCGTGACTGAATAAGCGTAAAATGAATTATCAATATCACTTATAGTTTTCAAGAAGTAGGCGCTACAAAGTTGTTTTTTGAAAAACTATTTTTAGCCATGGTGGCCATTTTGAATTTCCAGCCAACCTTAAATTTTGCTAGGATCAATTAGATATCAAGAGTAACATTCCTGTGAAGTTTCATGAAAATTCGTAGAGTAGTTACAGAGGAGTAGTCGCTACAAGTTTTTACTAAATAACTCTATGTAAACAAAGATGGCCACTGACAGCCATGTTTAACAACGAATCAAAATGATTTCCGACAAGGACCAACAACATGTCATGCTGATAATTTTAGAAAAAGTCCCATATCAATATCACTTATAGTTTTCAAAAAGTAGTCGCTAGCTACAAACGTGTCTTTTGAAAATCTATTTTTAGCCATAGCGGCCATCTTGAATTTCCAGCTGACAAGAAGTTTTGCTAGGATCAATTAGACATCAAGAGCAACATTCGTGATAAGTTTCATGAAAATTCGTCAAGTAGTTTCAGAGGAGTAGTCGTTACAAGTTTTCATTATATAACTCTTATGTAAACAAAGATGGCCGCTGGCAGCCATGTTTAACGTCGCATCAAAACAATTTTCAACAAGGATCAACATCATTCCATACTGATCATTTTAGAAAAAGTCCCATATCAATATCACTTATAGTTTTCAAGAAGTAGTCGCTACAAACTTGTTTTTTGAAAATCTATTTTTAGCCGTGGCGGCCATCTTGAATTTCCAGCTGACAAGAAGTTTTGCTAGGATCAATTAGACATCAAGAGCAACATTCGTGATAAGTTTCATGAAAATTCGTCAAGTAGTTTCAGAGGAGTAGTCGTTACAAGTTTTCATTATATAACTCTTATGTAAACAAAGATGGCCGCTGGCAGCCATGTTTAACGTCGCATCAAAACAATTTTCAACAAGGATCAACATCATTCCATACTGATCATTTTAGAAAAAGTCCCATATCAATATCACTTATAGTTTTCAAGAAGTAGTCGCTACAAACTTGTTTTCTGAAAATCTATTTTAAGCTGTGGCGGCCATCTTGAATTTCTGACCAACCTGAAATATTGCTAGGATCATTTAGACATTAAGAGCAACATTCCTGTGAAGTTTCATGGAAATCCTTTAAGTAGTTTCAGAGGAGTAGTCCCTACAAGTTTTTACTAAATAACTCTATGTAAATAAAGATGGCCGCTGGCAGCCATGTTTAACATCGAATCAAAACGATTTTCAACAAGAACGAACATCATGTCATGCTGATCATTTTAGAAAGAGTCCCATATCAATATCACTTAGAGTTTTCAAAAAGTAGTCGCTACAAACTTGTTTTTTAAAATCTATTTTTAGATTTGGCGGCCATCTTGGATTTCACATCAACATGAATTTTTGCTAGGATCAACTAGACTTCAAGGAGAACATTTCTGTAAAGTTTCATGAAAATCAATTCAGTAGTTTCAGAGGAGTAGTCGCTACAAAAAAAAATTTACGGACAGACAGACTGACGGACGGACGAACGACAGACTCCGCACCACGGCATAAGCTCTGCTGATCTCTGATCAGTAGAGCTAAAAACAAGAGAACCAAGAGGGCCTGTGAACGCTCTACTGGCTCAAGATAAAGTTTATGTATAAGGGGCCATAAGTCTTTCAAAAATTATTCAACCAGAACATGGCAATGACAGGTGCAACTAGGCTTAGTACTGATCATCCTCGCCAAGATTCGCTGAAATCTGGCAAAGAGTTCAGAAGAGACTAATCTGGACAAAGCTTGTGTATCAAAACATTTTAAGGGTCACAACTCTGCCAAAAATCATTCAACCAAAATATGGCAATGATATGCACAACTAGGCTGGATACTGATCATCCTTGTCAAGTTTCGTCTATATCCAGCCAGGGGTTCAGGAGAACTAGCCCGGAAAAAAGTTGTGATATCAAAATTCTTTAAAGTGCCATAACTCTGCCAAATATCTGTAAACCAGAACGTGACGAAGACATGCACAACTAGGCTTGGTGCTGATCATCCCTACAGTTTCATTGAAATCTGGCTAGGGGTTCAGGAGAAGTAGATCAGATAAAGTTTGTGTATTAAAACCTTTAAGGGCCATAATTCTGCCAAAAAAAGCATTCAACCGGAATACAGCAATGATTTGCACAACTAGACATGGAGTTGATCATCCCTAAAAAGCTTTGTTTAAATCCGGCCAGGGGTTCAGGAGAACTAGTGACAGAACAAAGTTTGTGTATTAAAACCTTTAAAGGGCCATAACTCCGCCAAAAATCATTCAACCGGATTGCACAACTAGACATAGAATCGATCATCCCCAAAAAGTTTTGTTTAATCCGGCCAGGGGTTCAGGAGAACTAGTCGGAACAAAGTTTGTGTATTAAACCTTTAAAGGGCTATAACTCCGCCAAAATCATTCAACTGGACCACAGTGACTATGTACAACTAGGCTTGGTACTGATCATTCCTGTAAAGCCAAATGAAGGCCCTTTTGTCTTAATGAGGCCAAGATATAGCATATAAAATCAAGGGCCATGACTCCGATGTAAATGGTCCAATCTGGTTGGTTTTCGAACTTGTCCAAGCTTTCATTTATATTAAGAATCTGGTAAAGTTTCTTAAAGATCGGATGAAAGATGAAGGCCCTATCGTCTTAACGAGGCAAAATATAGGATTTTTACCTAAATCAAGGGCCATAACTCAACTGTTACTGGTAGGATCTGGCTGGTTTTCGAACTTGACCGAGCTTTCATTGATATTAACAATCTAGTAAGTTCATAAAGATCGCATGAAAAATGAAGGCCCTATCATCTTAACGAGGCAAAATATAGCATTTTTAACTAAATCAAGGGCCATAACCCATCTGTTACTGGTCCGATCTGGCTGGTTTCGAAATTGTCTGAGCTGTCATGATATAAACAATCAGGTTAAGTTTTGTAAAGATCAGATGAAAGCCCTATCAAATTAACGAGGCAAAATATAGCATTTTTAAACTAATGAAGGGCCATAACTCCGCTGTTACTGGACCGATCTGGCTGGTCTTCAAAATTGTCTGAGCTTTCATTTGATATAAACAATCTGGTAAAGTTTGGTAAAGATTAAATGAAAGATAAAGAACCTATCGTCTTAACGAGGCACAATATAGCATTTTTAACTAAATCAAGGCCATAACTCAGCTGTTAATGGTCCGATCTAGCTGGTTTTCGAACTTGTCCGAGCTTTCATTTATATAAACAATCTGGTAAAGTTTGTTAAAGATCGGATGAAGTCCTATCATACTAATGAGGCAAAATATAGCATTTTGAACTAAATCAAGGGCAATAATTCTGCTGTCAAGGGTCCGATCTAGCTGGTTTTCGAACTTGTCCGAGCTTTCATTGATATTAACAATCTGTGCAAGTTGGTAAAGATCAAATAATAAATGAAGGTGCTAGAGTGTTCACAAGGCTTAATATGGCATTTTTCAGCAAAACAAGGGCCGTAACTCGGTGAAATTATTTCGATCTTACAGGTTTTCGAACTTGTCCGTTCTTTCATTGATACGAAGACACTGGCAAAGTTAAGTAAAGGTCCGATTAATATTGAAGGCCCAAGAGTGTTCACAAGGCAGAAAATAGCATTTTTCAGAAAAAACAAGAGCATAACTCCGGTGTTACTGATCCGATTTAGCTGGTTTTTGAACTTGTTTGAGCTTTCATTGATATTAACAATCTGTTTGGTAAAGATCAAATAATAAATGAAGTGCAAGAGTGTCACAAGGGCAGAAAATTGAAATTTTTTGAAAAAAACATGGGCCATAACTCTGGTGTTACTGACCCAATTTAGCTGATTTCGAACTTGTCCAAGCTATCATTGGTATTAACAATCTGTGCAAGTTTGGTAACGATCAAATAGTAAATGAAGGTGTTAGAGCATCACAAGCAGAAAATAGCAATTTTCAGGAAAAAAAGGGACATAACTCCGGTGTTACTGATCTGATTTGGCTGGTTTTCGAATCTGTCACGAGCTTTCATTGATATTAACAATCTGTGCAAGTTGGTAAAGATCAAATACTAAATGAAGGTGCTAGAGTGTTCACAAGGCTCAAAATGCATTTTTCAGCAAAACAAGGGCCATAACTCTGGTGAAATATTATCGCCGTTGGTTTTCGAACTTGTTCGAGCTTGTCCGAGCATTCATTGACATAAAGGACACTGACAAAGTTTAGTAAAGATTCTATTAATAATGAAGGCCCTAGAGTGTTCACAAGGCAAAAGTTAACAGACGAAAGGACGGAAGACGGACAACTCGCCATCCCATAAGCCTTCGGCCAGTAGAGCTAACAATGCGCGTTGCCGATATAATTTGATGTTTTCCTACTGAGCAATTGCTCTTGATCATCGTTGATGCTCGATTGTAAATACAAACATTACAAGCATCGCAAACAATACCGTTTTCGCCAAAAAATGATACAGGATATATAAATCGAGACACCCAGTTCAAACTCAATCAAGATTGCCGTGTGTCCCTTTAAGCTACTTCTAGTACTTACAATTGTTATTCGGGGTGGGGGGGGGGGGGGGGGGGGGGCAGGGTCATTGGTCACATCTAGCCTCTCTATCCATGCCAGGGACTGCTTCAGCACGTCTAGTTTTTGTTTCATACCAGCCTGGGGAAGAAAATTAGCATGGGGTTCATTTGAAACTATTGTATTTTGTGGTTTATATTATATAAATCAGTCTTTCTGCAGGACTCAAAATTTTTAGGGGTCATCCCTTGACCCGCTATGGATTAACTGAGGGGTCATTTTTGTAAATATAGGGGTATATTTTTTGGACATGCATTTTGATGAATAGACCATGTGATGTCAGATAGACATGCATTATTAGTTGATAAGACATCTTTTTCGGTGGATTGGTCAGCAAAAAAAAGGAAGTTAAAGGGACCCACGGCAATCTTGATGTTTTTATCAACCATCAATATTGGCATCTCTACTTATTTATCAATGAACATTTTGACATTAAACCGGCTTGTATATTGTAACAGTCATGCATGGGGGACTTATACATCATCATTTCTCGTTTTATGGGTATTTTACTAACGCTGATATTATATTTCTATGACTGGTAGAATCTAGCCATTGAATTATACATGTTCATAAGTGGTTAAGTGACACCATCCTGTATACCAGGACATGGATGATATTTGAACTTTAGTTATCAAAAGACGTAGGATGCTTTTGTTTCCTCATTAAGTAGTGTCATTCAATTGACCAATCAAACGTTGACCAATGTATAATCATCATAGTAGTGATACTTAAGATTCGACATCCTGCAGAAATAGGATTCGTGTAGGGGGGTTAAGTAACCGATTAACTTTGTATTTGAACTGAACTTGCTTACATCAACGATTACTTGTTAATAACAAGAGGTCAATGACCTTGAAGCTCTACTGATTGATTTTGATTTCAGGAAGTAGTCGCTACAGACTTGTTTTTTGAAAATCTATTTTTAACCGTGGCGGCCATCTTGAATTTCCGGTCGACCTGAAATTTTGCTAAGATCAATAAGACATTAAGAGCAACATTCCTGTGAAGTTTCATGAAAATCCGTCAAGTAGTTTCAAAGAAGTAGTCCCAACAAGTTTTCATTATATAACTCTATGTAAACAAAGCAGCCATGTTTAAGGTCAAATCAAAACGATTTTCGACAAGGACCAACATCATGTCATACTGATCATTTTAGAAAAAGTCCCATATCAATATCTCTTATTGTTTTGAAGAAGTAGTCGCTACAAACTTATTTATTTTAAATCTATTTTTAGCTGTGGCGGCCATCTTGAATTTCCTGCCGACCTGAAATTTTTCTAGGATCAATTAGACATCAAGAGCAACATTCCTGTGAAGTTTCATGAACATCCGTCAAGTAGTTTCAGAGGAGTAGTCGCTACAAGTTTTTACTATATAACTCTATGTAACCAAAGATGGCCACTGGCAGCCATGTTTAACGTCGAATCAAAATATTTTTCCACAAGGATCTACATCATGTCATGCTGATCATTTTAGAAAAAGTCCCATATCAATATCACTTATAGTTTTCAAGAAGTAGTCGCTACAAACTTATTTTTTAAAAATCTATTTTTAGCTGTGACGGCCATCTTGAATTTCCGGCCGACCTGAAATTTTGATAGGATCAATTAGACATCAAGAGCAACATTCCTGTAAAGTTTCATGACAATCCGCCAAGTAGTTTCAGAGGAGTAGTCGCTACAAGTTTTTACTATATAACTCTATGTAAACAAAGATGGCCGCTGGCAGCCATGTTTAATGTTGAATCAAAACGATTTTTGACTAGGATCAACATCATGTAATGCTGATCATTTTAGAAAAAGTCCCATATCAATATCACTTATAGTTTTGAAGAAGTAGTCGCTACAAACTTATTTTTTAAAAATCTATTTTTAGCTGTGACGGCCATCTTGAATTTCCGGCCGACCTGAAATTTTTTTTAGGATCAATTAGACATCAAGAGCAACATTCCTGTAAAGTTTCATGACAATCCGCCAAGTAGTTTCAGAGAAGAAGTCGCTACAAGTTTTTACTATATAACTCTATGTAAACAAAGATGGCCGCTGGCAGCCATGTTTAACGTTGAATCAAAACGATTTTTGACTAGGATCAACATCATGTCATGCTGATCCTTTTAGAAAAAGTCCCATATCAATATCACTTATAGTTTTCAAGAAGAAGTCGCTACAAACTTGTATTTTAAAACTCTATTTTTAGCTTTGGCGGCCATCTTGGATTTCACATCAACATGAATTTTTGCTAGGATCAACTAGACTTTATGGGCAACATTTCTGTAAAGTTTCATGAATATCCATCCAGTAGGTTTCAGCTGTGAAGTCGCTACAAATAAAAGTTTACGGACAGACAGACAGACGGACAGACGGACAGACGGACGACGGACGCCGCACCACGGCATAAGCTCCGCTGATCTCTGATCAGTTGAGCTAAAAACTATACGATCACTTGCAGGCGCGTAGCTAGCCCTCTATTCATGTGGATTCATAATTGTGCTAGGGGGGTCGGGGGGCAAGCCCCCTCGATTTTTTTGGAAAACAATGGTGCAATCTGGTGCATTCTGGAGGTTCTGAGGTGCTTTTGTCAGAATCATGTGGATTCAGCCGCGTACTCGCATATAGGCAGCTACGCGCCTGACTTGGATATACATATTAATAAACTATACAAACTTTGTCACGTGTGTGTTGTGTTGTTACAATAGCATTAAATAAAAACGCTGTGTTTTCAATTTACCAAATGTTGAAATATATTATTGGTGCAGTATTATCAAAAGTCAGTAATATATACAAAAATAATTTGGTTTACGACGATAATTTGACGGGTATTTCATTTCTAGCCTAGTCAATTTCATTGCGTCACGAAAAACTCACAAGCTGATTTATGTCGCGTCGCCGATCATTTTAGTGCGCCAAAAACGCAAGAAACGCGCTCTTGCGGAAACACTGTATAAATATCACATTCATAATCCCCTCACGTCAAAAATAAATTTCATCATTTTCAATACAGATTTCAATTTGATGGATTTTTTTTTAAATGTTACTATAAAAGTTATATCATTGGAATGTAGCGACACAGCCAAACATGCTCTTTTATCGAGAGTTCTGAAAAACTTGCAAAAAGGTGAAAGAATTATCAAAATCTGATGATAAACAAAACAGATATGACCATTTGAAGGTTGTTCTAAAATGGATATGGGAGCTGCCATTTTGAAAACTATGCGGTCATATTCCTATATGACCATATATGGAATATTGATAAATATCATTTAAAGCAAAGCAAATAACTGCAAATGAATGCAAACTCCTTAACTGGTCATATAAAGTATTATTGCCATTAGTCATACATATTCTTTATACAGTTACTTCAATTGTCCCCCTTTAAATGAGCAAATTTTCATATTTATCAATATTCCATATATGGTCATTTAGAATTGAGATGTCATAGCTCTAAAAATGGCGGCTTCCATATCCATTTCAACAGAACCTTCAAACGATCATATCTTCTTTCTTTATCATCCGATTTTGATAATTCTTCCATCATTTTCCAAGTTTTTCAGAACTCTCAATAATAAAGATTGTTTGGCTGTGTTGCTATATTCCCTTTAATTAAGAAAATGAGTGGTAATTTATTGAAATCGGTAACATACTTTTGAAGTTATGTTGAGTTAAAGATAGCAATTTCACCAAAATGAACTGATGATGATAACGAAACAGCACGCACCAAAGCTATGAATGCACCAAAGCTATGCATGCAATATCTTTTTTACTATCACCCTGCAATTTAATCACCCTGTTATACCATCCTTGCGTCAGATAGTAAGAAATTACACATCGTTGTCTATGGGGGATTTAGCATGGGCATTTTATGTGAGGTATAATAATATATTTTATAGTTACAATAGTTTCGCATTCACATTTAAAAACCGGGAAAGAATCACTGATTTCAAACTTTTAGAAAATACCAGGTAACATAAAATAATTATTGGAAATTCCATAAAAAAAAGAAGAATTTTAAACCAATGTTCTGCTCAATGTCACCTTACCTTGAACTGAAGTTCAAAGTCACAGAAACATTGGTAGTGTGGCATAGCTAATGTCATAATTATGTAGCTCTGCAAATAACAAATCAATCCACTGGATGGTTTTCAAGTTGTGATATTTTGGACACTCGAACAATCCCTAAACCAAAAGTTAACGCTGCCCACTGTCACTTTTCCATCTAATGACCAGATTTTCCGCAGTTAAAAATCATACTTACCTTGTCATTCGTTGCGGACAACAAAGAAATAATAAAAAACAATGCATATTACATGTACATGTATATGGTAGGTATTGGAAAAAAGTTAGTTTTCACCAAAAGCTAAAAAAATGTCCTTATTACAGCTGAGCATGCTTTCAAAATAACTTTAAAGAAGCAGCGACACAGTGCATGTCTCAGTGAATTGCCAATATAATGTTGTACTAGCTATACAGACTATTGAAATATACATGTCAGGGGCTTTTCTCTCCAAATTGGGAAGGGGTCATGCCTTTGAATTTGGGAAAATTTAGTGCACATTTAATTGGAATTGGAGAAAAAATAGCATGGTTTTTCGCTATTTTGGGGAAATGTTTGTTAAGGGTAAAATTTCTTCTTTTTTGTATATTGGGATTTTTTATCCCCCAGAATTGAGAAAAAATAGGTCTATGCAATTGGGAAGGCGCCGAATTAAATAGATTAAAAAGGATATGCATCTATTAAGTAACCACAATACATACCACATTACTGATATGATCCTTCGCAGGAGCTATTTCTACGTACAAACCTCCCTTCAATTTCCCTTTGGCAAATGCTCCTTGGAGCTGAAATTGAAATTTCATAAATGAATAAACAGTAAACAAAAGGTCCAAGAGCCCTACTTGCTGTACACATTTGGTGGAATTCAAGTAAAAAAACAAAGCTTCGATGCTCTAAACAAGAGGGCCCTCTCACCAGATGATCTTGTCACATATAAAAATCATGATTCTCATATGATTCTCATATGATTTTCATGTGAAAGGTTTCATATGAGAATCAACAAAAGGGAGCCACACATGATTTTCATATGAAACCTTTCATATGATTCTCATATGAAAGGAGTTCATATGATTTTCATATGAATTTCATATGAACTTCATATGAACCAGTACTGTATACCTCCTGTACACAATAGGATCGACACTAAATAATATGAACAAGAAAAAATTTAATCTAACTTTGGAATACGACCATTAAGTCCTTTCTGTCCCAACATGTAACCGGTCTAAGTCCTATAAGAACCATCTGGGCATGTAATAAGCAAAACAAGAGGTCAATGACCTTGAAGCTCTACTGATAGATTTTGATAGCTAGGTCAGCAGTCCTGTGAAGTTTCATAAAAATCCGTCAAGTAGTTGCAGAGGAGTAGTCGCTACAAGTTGAAGTTTTTACTATATAACTTTAGGTAAACAAAGATGGCCACTGGCAGCCATGTTTAATGTTGAATCAAAATAATTTTCGACAAGGATCAACATCTTGTCATCCTGATCATTTCGGAAAAAGTCCCATATCAATTTCACTTACAGTTTTCAAAAAGTAGTCGCTACAAACTTGTTTTAAAAAACCTATGTTTAGCCGTGGTGGCCATCTTGAATTTCCGGCCAGCCTGAAAATTTTCTAGGATCAACTATACATTAAGAGCAACATTCCTGTGAAGTTTCATGAACATTCGTCATGTAGTTTCAGAGGAGAAGTCGCTTCAAGTTTTTACTATATAACTCTATATAAACAAAGATGGCCACTTGCAGCCATGTTTCACATCGAATCAAAAAAAAATTCGACTCAGATCAACATCATGTCATGCTGATCATTTTAGAAAAAGTCCCATATCAATATCACTTATAGTTTTCAAGAAGTAGTCGCTACATACTTATTTTTTAAAAATCTATTTTTAGCTGTGGCGGCCATCTTAAATTTCTGGCCGATCTGAAATTTTGCTAGGATCAATTACACATCAAGAGCAACATTCCTGTAAAGTTTCATGAAAATCCGCCAAGTAGTTTCAGAGGAGTAGTCGCTACAAATAAAACTTGACGGACAGACAGACGGACAGACGGAAGACGGACACCGCACCACGGCATAAGCTCTGCTGATCTCTGATCAGTCGAGCTAAAAACGAACGCATGTACTTACTAAACGTCAGCTTCTGGTGAACCAAAAGATTGAAACTGGGTCTCCAACTCTGTATAGTGTAGTGCTCCAGCTGACAACTCCATTTTGCATGGAGTCTTTGACCAACCCACAAAACACACTTGCAATAGCAAAGACCCAACATACTGAAAGGAGAAATTATATTTATGTGATGTGAGCAAGAAAGTTTAAATAAAATATATACATACATGTACATTTCTAGTAATATCAATTTACCACACTTAGCATTTTAAACAGGCAATTGTTACGGATGTGAAAAAATAGTGTCGAGAAGAACTGAATCAGGCAAGCGCTTGTATAAACCTGTCATGGCATTGTTTACATTTTGAATATGTATAAAACACGTCCTCTGAATTTTCAGTCTTTTTTCTGATTGATAGAGTGGTCACTCAGAGAATGTTGTACGCAATTTCGCAAGACCTTGCAGAATAGAATATTAACAATGCTGCAGCCCTGATGCCGTAATCACCAATTCGGAGAAATAAATTTCCTAAATATGTTACTCGTGTAGCGTATGTGATGTAATAAATACATGTATTGTGTAATTAATAATGTATTGGAACAATTGATCGCGATGACTGGTTGTTTTGTATCCGTGACATGTTTATACAATGTAAGATGACAGTAACTTACTAAGTATGACTGAGCAAAAGTCTACCTAACAAACTCATGGGCGTAGCTACATGTACATAAGTGTAAGCATCTGCATACACACTGCACAAATAAAATAAAAACAAGAGTTCAGTAAAACAGATGGATGCTCCCTGAATAAAGGTATTTATGTGAAATACAATCTGAAGAAACATGTAGGAGCTGACCAGAAAAAATACATTTGAAAAAGTTTAAAGAGTCCTGTGACTTTGCCAAAAAATATTCAACAGTATTGTCCGATTCTGTGAGTACCAGAACAATTGCTTGCTAATATTTGGAAATATTTTACCACTGTAATTGTGTTGATTGTGTCTTTTGACACAAAACATACAAGAAAAACTTACAGAATAATAACTACTTGGATGCAAGTAGATGCATTGTTTGGTGCGCTTGTTTCAGCCAAAGGATTTTTAGCATTTACGTGAGCAGTATAATTATTGTTTGGGGCGCTTGTTTCAGCCAAAGGTTTTTCTGCAGTAACTTGAGCAATTTAAATAATACGTACATCAGTTATATATCACTAGAACTGGTATTTTTAGTGGTAAATAATGCTACTTTACCTTTGAAAATCGGTTGAGAAAAAAATATTTTACAGCCAAAATGATTTTTTGATGGGGCTTTTCTTATATGAATTCCTTGTTGGTTGGACAGAAGAAAATTAAGAAATTTACTTCAGTTAGCCTTCATATTTTGCTATAAAACAGGGGCGGATCCAGGATTTCAGCTTAGTGGGGGCGTAATATTTTGGTCAATTTTCGGGTCCGTCTCTAGCCTCATAAAACGTTTGCGGTAGTGCATTTATAGGGTAAAAAAAGTCCGTTTTCAAATAAAAGGATTTAACAATGTGTTAATTAAACCACTTATTAGCCATTATGCGTCGAGCGAGCAAAGCGAGCGAGAAAAAAATTTATACTGAGGGCGTCCATCTAAATTGTTTGATGTTTTATCTACAGTAACATGGACATACACGTATGAATAACAAAAGTCCGTTTTTAAATAAAAGAAAATTAACAATGTGTTAATTAAACCACTCATTAGCCATTATGCGTCAAGCGAGCGAGAAATTTTTTATACTGAGGGCGTGCAACGAAATTGTTTGATATTTTATCTACAATAACATGGACATACATGTATGAATAAAAAAAGTGCGTTTTCAAATAAACGGATTTAACAATGTGTTAAGTAAACCACTCGTTAGCCATGATGCGTCGAGCGAGCGAAAAAAATAATTATACTGCGGGCGTATTTGATATTTTATCTACAGTAAAATGGACATACATGTATGATCCGGAATTTTTAGGGGGGGCGCGCGCCGGGTGAGCCCCCCCCTGGATCCGCTAGTGTAAAACTTTCGGCGTGTCTTAATTTACTATTAAATTTATCCAACAAATTAAAACCCTTTTTGGATAAAAAGTTCTAAAATCAATCAAAAAATCTCTAATTTTTCATGCAGCAGAATTTTGCATTGAAAATGACCCATCAAAAACAGCTTTCGCACATGAAATTTTTATTTTTCAACCAATTTTGAAAAGTAAGTTATATTTATTTACCATTAAAAATGTTTCACTGATATACAACTTATTTAGGTAGTAGATGAAATCTGTCTGAAAACTCCAATCAAGAGGTCAATGACCTTGAAGCTCTACTGATAGGTTCTGATAGCAATGACCTTGAAGCTCTACTGATAGCTGATAGCTAGATCAGCATTCCTGTGAAGTTCATGAAAATCTGTCAAGTAGTTTCAGAGTAGTCGTTAGAAGATTTAATATATAACTCTAAACAAACAAAGTTGGCCACTGGCAACCATGTTTAATGTTGAATCAAAATATTTTTTAACAAGGACCAACATCATGTCATGCTAATCATTTTAGAAAAAGTCCCATATCAGTATCACTTATAGGTTTTCAAGAAGTAGTCGCTACAAACTTGTTTTTTTAAAAATCTATTTTAGGCGAGGCGGCCATCTTGAATTTCCAGCCTGCCTCAAATTTTGCTAGGATCAATTAGACATCAAGAGCAACATTCCTGTGAAGTTTCATGAAAATCTGTGAAGTAGATTGAGAGGAGTATTCGCTACAAGTCTTTACTATATAACACTATTTAAACAAAGATGGCCACTGGCAGCCATGTTTAATGTTGAATCAAAATGATTTTCGACAAGGACCAACATCATGTCATGCTGATCATTTAAGAAAAAGTCCCATGTCAATATCACTTATAGTTTTCCAGAAGTAGTTGCTACAAACTTGTTTTTTAAAAATCTATTTTTAGCTGTGGCGGCCATCTTGAATTATCGGCCGACCTGAAATTTTGCTAGGATCAACTAGACTGACATCAAGAGCAACATTCCTATCAAGTTTCATGAAAATCCGTACAATAGTTTCAGAGGAGTAGTCGCCACAAGTTTTCCTAAATAACTCTCGTGTAAACTAAGATGTTCGACATCCAATCAAAAACATGAAATTGGTTAAGATCAACTACATGTCGTGCCAGTCATTTTGGTAAAGGTTCCAAATCAATATCACTTATGATTTTTGAGTAGTCACCACAAAATCACATTTTTAAAATCTATTTTTAGCGGTGGTGGCCATCTGTCAGTCAGCAGTTTGTGGTTTCATGAAAATCAGTCAAGTAGTTTCAGAGGAGTAGTCGCCACAATAAAAAGTTTACAGACGGACAGACGGATGGAAGCCGCACAATGGTATAAGTTCTGCTGATCTTTGATCAGTCGAGCTAAAAACCTTTGGCTGAAACAAGCGCCCCAAACAATAATACATACATAATATATAATTAGAACAGGCATTTTTGTTGGTTAGGTAAATACTACATAATAAAAATATCCTCGACCTCTTTGTTTAAGACCACTTAATGACAGTTGGCAACATATATCAGTAATGCATTTATATTTGACATAATTTGATGTTAGCTAATCTAAAGTATTCAAACTTTAACAAAAACGACCGCGGCTTTGATTAAATTTTGTTAATTTTCCATCCGATAACATTTGTCAATGGATGACCTCAACTTGTTTGTTTCCAGTGAACGGCATGTGTTTCCGTTCACCTTATTTACTATAGCTTTTATCCAGAGATGCAGTATTTTCATATGGCCAATTTTATGCAAATTTGTTGACCTAAATTCACACTAGCTGACAGCGTAGAAAAAAATGTGAAAATATCAAATATTTTTTTAATTTAGCAAGAAGCAAAAAAGCCGAACTTATCTTCTTTGAAAAAATATGAGTAAATGTCTACCCTCATCACCCTAAAATCATTTTTTTTTAATACTGTAGAGCTTTAAAATTATTCGCTTCTGCTGTTTTCAAAACATGTCCGTTTGCTTGTCAGGAAGTTAGGTCACATGTCACGTAGGAAATGTACTAATATAACAATTACCAGATGTTTTTAACACAAACACCGATTTTGCTGCATGTTTTATGCAGGGACCTGGCCCTTTATATTACCCATATAGCTATATAGATGTCTATAGTGGTGACTAGTGTGCCCCCAAACACATAAATCACTATTCTGTGTGGATATATTACTATTTAAATCATAAATAATCATTTATTATCCATTAATTACATAAATAATGCCTTTATTATATGTATTTCGGTGTATTCCGGTGATTCAGTGTATTCCGGTCTTTCTAGTAACCCTTGAAAGTGTTTTCTGTTGTTGTTCTAACAAACTATTCATTTAGAAGACAATCATAAAAAGCGATTACGAAATTCGCATAATAAACGTGCGCAGACGTAATTTCCGCCTTCGGTCGAAATCACATGGTGATCGAAAACAGAAAGACGATACCTTAGTTTTGAAAATCGGTTGAGAAACAAATATTTTAAAGCCAAAATACTTTTTGGTGGGGCTTTTCCCATGTAAATTCATGAAATTCCTTGTTGCTGGGACCGCAGAAAATAATAAAACCTCAAATAGCCTCAATATATTTATCCAACACAATGAACCCGTTTTGGATACAAATTCTAAACAAGAAATATCACTATAAGTGATATAAGACCCCGAAATGACCTTTGACCTCTAAGTATGACCTTGACCTTAGAGCCACGGAACTGTATTTTGTGCGCTACACTTCGTTTGGTTGTGTCGAGCACTTGTGCC
This sequence comes from Cyrtodaria siliqua, assembly GCA_037043455.1. Taxonomy (NCBI): domain Eukaryota; kingdom Metazoa; phylum Mollusca; class Bivalvia; order Adapedonta; family Hiatellidae; genus Cyrtodaria; species Cyrtodaria siliqua. Next base: position 37,754 of record JAWPHD010010193.1, on the reverse strand, counting down.
AAGTTATTTTAAAATCCGTCAAGGCATGCAAAAGTTATTGACCGGACACGATTTGACCTTTGACCTCTAAGTGTGACCTTGACCTTGGGGCCACAGAGCTGGATTTTGTGCGCGACACATTGTCTTGTTGTATCCGTCCATGAATGCCAGAGTTATTGACCGGACACAATTTGACTTTTGACCTCCAAGAGTGACCTTGACCTTGAAGACCTGGGTTTTGCGCACAACACATCGTCTTGTTATGGTGATCACTTATGCCAAGTTATTTAAAAATCCCTGCAGGGATTGTGACGTTACGGTCCGGACATGAAATTGCGTACCAGTTTTTGACCTATGAACTGCAAGTGACCTTGACCTTTGAGGTACTCACCTGGGATTTGCGCGCGACACATCGTCTTGTTATGGTGATCACAAGTTATTTCAAAATCCCTGCCGGGGTTGTGACCTTACATTCCGGACACGAAAATTTGTACCTGTTTTTGACCTATGAACTGCAAGTGTGACCTTGATCTTTGAGGTACGGACCTGGGTATTGCGCGTGACACTTTGTCTTGTTATGGTTATTACTTGTGCCAAGTTATTTAAAGAGTGACCTTGACCTTGAAGACCTGGGTTTTGCGCACAACACATCGTCTTGTTATGATGATCACTTATGCCAAGTTATTTAAAAATCCCTGCAGGGATTGTGACGTTACGGTCTGGACATGAAATTGCGTACCTGTTTTTGACCTATGAACTGCAAGTGACCTTGACCTTTGAGGTACTCACCTGGGTTTTGCGCGAGACACATCGTCTTGTTATGGTGATCACTTGTGTCAAGTTATTTCAAAATCCCTGCAGGGGTTGTGACCTTACATTCCGGACACGAAAATTTGTACCTGTTTTTGACCTTTGAACTGCAAGTGTGACCTTGACATTTGAGGTACGGACCTGGGCCCCGTTTTATGAAACAACTTACGACCATTTTGATCGTAAATCAATTTCTTAAATGCTTCACTATAAATTACACTTTTCAAATAAACGCGATTTCATTTCATTTCCGTATACATGTGTTCTTTCTGCACTACGTGCACACATAATTGTCTACATTGAATCCTTAGGTGATAAAAGGGAACGATTTTAAAATTCGAGACTTATCGTAAGATTTTTAATAAAACAGGCCCCTGGTTATTACGCTCGACACTTCGTCTTGTTATGGTTATTACTTGTGCCAAGTTATTTAAAAATTCCTGCAGGGGTTTTGATGTTACGTTCTGGACATGAAATTGTGTACCTGTTTTTGACCTATGAACTGCAAGTGTGACCTTGACTTTTGAGGTACGGAGGCCAACCATAAAAAATAGTTGGTTTGCTGTTTCCCTACCTACCCACCAAAAAAGGCCCTAACCAAAACTTTTTATAGCAATTCTTTAACAAAAACATTTTTTACCGTTTTTTTACTGTTTTTAGTATATTTTTCTTTAATTTCTTATGGTTTTTTACTGTCTTTGGCAACAAAAAAAAAATCACCTACCTACCTACCTACCACTTATAAAATCCTGGGTCGGGAAACAGCAAACAAATATATTTTTAAGGATGGCCGGACATGGGTTTTGCTCGCGACACATTGTCTTGTTATGGTGATCACTTGTTCCAAGATAATTAAAAATCTATCCAGGGGTTTTGAAGGTACAGTCCGGACACGAACTGCGGACTGACCAACAACCTATGAACTGCAAGTGTGACCTTGACGTTTGAGGTATGGACCTGGGTTTTGCGCGTGACACATCGTCTTGTTATGGTGATAACTTGTGCCAAGTTAATTAATAATTCATGCAGGGGTTTTGAAGGTACAGTCCGGACACAAACTGCAGACTGAAGGACAGACAGATGTTGCGATTACTCTAACCCCTGAAAGGGTTTCAACTCTCGAAAGGGTTTCGGGGGCATAATAAAAACAAACAAAAAAACTTTCGATCTAAATGTTTATCTCAATCGATTTCGAAAAGTTGTTTTTATTTACCACTAAAAATGTTTGTTTTGCTGATATACATCTTATTTAAGTACTAGTTAAACTTTTTCTTAAAAGTACAAACACATTTTGCTGAAACAACCGCCCTGAACAATCAACAAATATTTGAAAATACAAAAAAAACGTTCGCGAAAAACTGATGACAATATTTCGGCAATGCATGGTACACATTAATTGCATGAATAGTTACTGTGCCAAGTGCAGTTAGGAAGGAAAACACAATACTTACTTCTATAAAAATTATAAAGATGTATCCATGTGAAATAACAGTCTCGACTTGTGACGGCTTCGTTCTATTTTATCGTCGACGTTTTGATCGCGTGACAATCTGACTTGATGACGTCAAACTCGGAATTGTAGATAATGAGGAGCATAGCAGCTGTGGACGGCAGGGTGGGTTGGGTGCATCAGAATACCCCCTAAATAAGTGACCGTGAAGAACACAAAAAGTAATAAAGTCAGTGACGTATTACGAGGAAAAAAGTTGGAGTGTGGAGGGAGGGGTGCATCTGAACATTTATCTTCAATAATTTGTTGATCGTAGATTTAGATCTATTCATAATTTTGACAGAGCATCATCAAAAAAACTGACCAATTAGTGACCAGAAATAAGACATACCTAATACATTCTGGTAGGTGATGAACTCGGTCTTTATTCAACATGTAACTACGTCGAATATTTGAGATTAGGGGGGTGCTTATTTAAAAAAATAAAAAAGGGCTACTGTCAACGATCATTTTGGATCCCATAATGTACGCCCCAATCTGATGTCCTTGATACAATCCTGGGAGACATCCCCTCTCCCAATAATGTACGCCCCCAATCTGATATCTTTCACTAATATTGTGCCATTACAGCTTATATACTTTGGTTTGCTGTTATTGATAGGAGTATTCATTGAGTTGTGTAGGTTATTATAAAATGCTGAAATAAAGTTGTGTTAAACAATTGTTGACATGTCGTTCTGTACTATTCAATATGTGCATCACTTAAATGATTTTGACTATTGAACTATTGATATATTCTAAGAAACACTGCATTCAATAATTGTTGATTTCTAAACTTTATGAACTGACAACTGTGTCATGCTACGATTACTCACCCACTCCGAGTCGCCATATTGTCGTTTATTCGCGTTGTCATCAATCACCGTCGAAAGAATTCATTTCGTAATTGAATTTAGAACAATTGCTTCCACTGTTACTTGATGACATTCATTAATATTGTTTTATTCGAGTAAATAACTTTTTGACAGATCCAAAACTTTCCGAAGTCTCTGATTCATTCGAATTACTCGACGTTTTTCATTCAAGCTATGTTTCTAGATGTAGCGATTGACACCGTGACGTCAATCTCGCGCTGTTTTTTGATTGGCTAACATCCGTATATTAATACTTTCGAACCGCGAATTTTAAATCAGTGTTTATCACCACTCGATGTACCAAAGACACACATTTTTCGCCTATTTCCAAATATTCTACGCATCCACTGAAGAGGTATATTGGTTTATATTGGTACAGCATTAAAAATAGTACTAAAAGTACTTGATAAATACAATGTTGCCAATATATACCAAAATTCTCCAACTCACTAAAAATCTCAAAATAAGCCCGACGCATTTGTAAACATCCGTGCTTTTTGGCAATTGACAAAATGTCTTCAAAAGCTTTATCTAAATACTAAAATTCACTCAGAGTGGGTTGCTATACCACAGACCTAATAACAAATAAATGTCGAAGACATAATAAAAAGTTAAACATGAAACTTTACTTCTAGTCTCCACGTTTTCTTTTCCTTACCAAGTAAATTAAATAGTAGCCAAAAGCCAATGATCAGACGAACCCTTGCTGAAATATTGAAACCCGGTATTAAACAGGTATATTACCAGTATATACCAAAGTTGGTTAAAAACCAGGAATTCGGCATTACAATACGACCCTGGGAGACATCCCCTCTACCACCCAAATCGGATATCCTGGATACCACCCTGGGATACTTCCCCTCCCCTCACACATAATCGGATCACTCCACTGCACCCTCCCTCCCCCGTCCACCACCAATTATTTTTTCTTTGTTATTCTTCCATATGTTTAAATATACAATATAATCAACATTTAGTATTACGCAAAACAATTTGTTTAGATATATTCTAATAATTAATAAGTATGCAACCTGTTATCATAATTATGATTACCATATGAACTAAATGCATACGATATTCATATGATAATTGTTCCATATGATTTTCATATGATAATTGTTCCACAATTTTCATATGATTCTCATATGATTTTCATATGAATTTCATATATGAATATCCTTTTGTATGAGTTTCATATGTGTTTTAATTGGAGTAGCCCGTGACTAAATTGTTTATAACACCAACATGCGCGACCTCAATTTTGGAATAATCCCGTGCGTCAAGCTATCGTATTTGTACAGCCCTGCCTTATTCTGTAACAAATGTTCTTTGTGGAACTCCTTCGAGATCTCCCTCAGATCGCTCACCTGGTAACCCTGCCTTATTCTGTAACATATGTTCTTTGTGGAACTCATTAGAGATCTCCCTGAAACAAACCCTACCTTATTCTGTAACGTATGTTCTTTGTGGAATTCATTAGCGATCTCCCTGAAACAAACCCTGCCTTATTCTGTAACATATGTTCTTTGTGAAATTCATTAGCGATCTCCTGGAAACAAACCCTGCCTTATTCTGTAACATATGTTCTTTGTGGAATTCATTAGCGATCTCCCAGAAACAAACCCTGCCTTATTCTGTAACATATGTTCTTTGTGGAACTCATTAGAGATCTCCCTGAAACAAACCCTGCCTTATTCTGTAACGTATGTTCTTTGTGGAATTCATTAGCGATCTCCCTGAAACAAACCCTGCCTTATTCTGTAACATGTTCTTTGTGAAATTCATTAGCGATCTCCTTGAAACAAACCCTGCCTTATTCTGTAACATATGTTCTTTGTGAAATTCATTAGAGATCTCCTGGAAACAAACCCTGCCTTATTCTGTAACATATGTTCTTTGTGGAATTCATTAGCGATCTCCCAGAAACAAACCCTGCCTTATTCTGTAACATATGTTCTTTGTGAAATTCATTAGCGATCTCCTTGAAACAAACCCTGCCTTATTCTGTAACATCTGTTCTTTGTGGAACTCATTGGAGATCTCCCTGAAACAAACCTTGCCTTATTCTGTAACATATGTTCTTTGTGGAACTCATTGCAGATCTCCCTGAAACAAACCCTGCCTTATTATGTAACATATATTCTTTGTGGAACTCATTGGAGATCTCCCTGAAACAAACCCTGCCTTATTCTGTAACATCTGTTCTTTGTGGAACTCATTGACAATCTCCCTGAAACAAACCCTGCCTTATTCTGTAACATGTTCTTTGTGGAACTCATTGGAGATCTCCCTGAAACAAACCCTGCCTTATTCTGTGACATATGTTCTTTGTGGAACTCATTAGAGATCTCCCTGAAACAAACTCTGCCTTATTCTGTAACATATGTTCTTTGTTGAACTCATTGGAGATCTCCCTGAAACAAACCCTGCCTTATTCTGTAACATATGTTCTTTGTGGAACTCATTGGAGATCTCCCTGAAACAAACCCTGCCTTATTCTGTAAATATGTTCTTTGTGGAACTCATTGAAGATCTCCATGAAACAAACCCTGCCTTATTCTGTAACATATGTTCTTTGTAGAACTCATTAGAGATCTCCTTGAAACAAACCCTGCCTTATTCTGTAACATATGTTCTTTGTGGAACTCATTGGAGATCTCCCTGAATCAAACCCTGCCTTATTCTGTAACATATGTTCTTTGTGGAACTCATTGCAGATCTCCCTGAAACAAACCCTGCCTTATTCTGTAACATGTTCTTTGTGGAACTCATTAGAGATCTCCCTGAAACAAACCCTGCCTTATTCTGTGACATATGTTCTTTGTGGAACTCATTAGAGATCTCCCTGAAACAAACCCTGCCTTATTCTGTAACATGTTCTTTGTGGAACTCATTGGAGATCTCCCTGAAACAAACCCTGCCTTATTCTGTAACATATGTTCTTTGTGGAACTCATTAGAGATCTCCCTGAAACAAACCCTGCCTTATTCTGTGACATATGTTCTTTGTGGAACTCATTAGAGATCTCCCTGAAACAAACCCTGCCTTATTCTGTGACATATGTTCTTTGTGGAACTCATTAGAGATCTCCCTGAAGCAAACCCTGCCTTATTCTGTGACATATGTTCTTTGTGGAACTCATTGGAGATCTCCCTGAAACAAACCCTGCCTAATTCTGTAACATATGTTCTTTGTGGAACTCATTGGAGATCTCCCTGAAACAAACCCTGCCTTATTCTGTAACATATGTTCTTTGTGGAACTCATTGGAGATCTCCTTGAAACAAACCCTGCCTTATTCTGTAACATATGTTCTTTGTGGTACTCATTGGAGATCTCCCTGAAACAAACCCTGCCTTATTCTGTAACATATGTTCTTTGTGGAACTCATTGGAGATCTCCCTGAAACAAACCCTGCCTTATTCTGTAACATATGTTCTTTGTGGAACTCATTGGAGATCTCCCTGAAACAAACCCTGCCTTATTCTGTAACATATTTTCTTTGTGGAACTCATTGGAGATCTCCTTGAAACAAACCCTGCCTTATTCTGTAACATATGTTCTTTGTGGTACTCATTGGAGATCTCCCTGAAACAAACCCTGCCTTATTCTGTAACATATGTTCTTTGTGGAACTCATTGGAGATCTCCCTGTAACAAACCCTGCCTTATTCTGTAACATATGTTCTTTGTGGAACTCATTGGAGATCTCCCTGAAACAAACCCTGCCTTATTCTGTAACATATGTTCTTTGTGGAACTCATTGGAGATCTCCTTGAAACAAACCCTGCCTTATTCTGTAACATATGTTCTTTGTGGTACTCATTGGAGATCTCCCTGAAAACAAACCCTGCCTTATTCTGTAACATATGTTCTTTGTGGAACTCATTGGAGATCTCCTTGAAACAAACCCTGCCTTATTCTGTAACATATGTTCTTTGTGGAACTCATTGGAGATCTCCCTGAAACAAACCCTGCCTTATTCTGTAACATATGTTCTTTGTGGAACTCATTGGAGATCTCCCTGAAACAAACCCTGCCTTATTCTGTAAATATGTTCTTTGTGGAACTCATTGGAGATCTCCATGAAACAAACCCTGCCTTATTCTGTAACATATGTTCTTTGTAGAACTCATTAGAGATCTCCTTGAAACAAACCCTGCCTTATTCTGTAACATATGTTCTTTGTGGAACTCATTGGAGATCTCCCTGAAACAAACCCTGCCTTATTCTGTAACATATGTTCTTTGTGGAACTCATTAGAGATCTCCCTGAAACAAACCCTGCCTTATTCTGTAACATATGTTCTTTGTGGAACTCATTGGAGATGTCCCTGAAACAAACCCTGCCTTATTCTGTAACAAATGTTCTTTGTGGAACTCATTGGAGATCTCCCTGAAACAAACCCTGCCTTATTCTGTAACATATGTTCTTTGTAGAACTCATTAGAGATCTCGTTGAAACAAACCCTGCCTTATTCTGTAACATATGTTCTTTGTGGAGCTCATTGGAGATCTCCCTGAAACAAACCCTGCCTTATTCTGTAACATATGTTCTTTGTGGAACTCATTGGGAGATCTCCCTGAAACAAACCCTGCCTTATTCTGTAACATATGTTCTTTGTGGAACTCATTAGAGATCTCCCTGAAACAAACCCTGCCTTATTCTGTAACACATGTTCTTTGTGGAACTCATTAGAGATCTCCCTGAAACAAACCCTGCCTTATTCTGTAACATATGTTCTTTGTGGAACTCATTGGAGATCTCCCTGAAACAAACCCTGCCTTATTCTGTAACATATGTTCTTTGTAGAACTCATTAGAGATCTCCTTGAAACAAACCCTGCCTTATTCTGTAACATATGTTCTTTGTGGAACTCATTGGGAGATCTCCCTGAAACAAACCCTGCCTAATTCTGTAACATATGTTCTTTGTGGAACTCATTGGAGATTTCCCTGAAACAAACCCTGCCTTATTCTGTAACATATGTTCTTTGTAGAACTCATTAGAGATCTCCTTGAAACAAACCCTGCCTTATTCTGTAACATATGTTCTTTGTGGAACTCATTAGAGATCTCCCTGAAACAAACCCTGCCTTATTCTGTGACATATGTTCTTTGTGGAACTCATTGGAGATCTCCTTGAAACAAACCCTGCCTTATTCTGTAACATATGTTCTTTGTGGAACTCATTGGGAGATCTCCCTGAAACAAACCCTTCCTTATTCTGTAACATATGTTCTTTGTCGAACTCCTTGGAGATCTGTTCTGTAACATATGTTCTTTGTCGAACTCCTTGGAGATCTCCTTGAAACAAACCCTGCCTTTATCTGTAACATATGTTCTTTGTGGCACTCCTTGGGAGATCTCCCTGAAACAAACCATGCCTTATTCTGTAACATATTGTGGCACTCATTGGAGATCTCCCTGAAACAAACCCTGCCTTATTCTGTAACATATGTTCTTTGTGGCACTCATTGGAGATCTCCCTGAAACAAACCCGGCCTTATTCTGTAACATATGTTCTTTGTGGAACTCATTAGAGATCTCCCTGAAATAAACCCTGCCTTATTCTGTAACATGTGTTCTTTGTGGAACTCATTAGAGATCTCCCTGAAACAAACCCGGCCTTATTCTGTAACATATGTTCTTTGTAGAACTCATTAGAGACCTCCTTGAAACAAACCCTGCCTAATTCTGTAACATATGTTCTTTGTGGAACTGACTGGAGATCTCCCTGAAACAAACCCTGCCTTATTCTGTAACATATGTTCTTTGTGGAACTCATTGGGAGATCTCCCTGAAACAAACCCTGCCTTATTCTGTAACATATGTTCTTTGTGGAAGTCATTGGAGATCTCCCTGAAACAAACCCTGCCTTATTCTGTAACATATGTTCTTTGTTTAACTCATTGGAGATCTCCTTGAAACAAACCTTATAGGGCTCTTGGAATAATATTGTTTTGTGAAGATCGGAAACCATTTGTCATTGTGTCAACAAGATGAAAGTTTATGGGTGATGTTTATGGGTGATGGACAATGAATTTTTTTTCAATGACATCACCTTGACTATCATTAATTGTGTTCTGCATGGAAGTGCATTATGAATGTGTCTTTTTAGTAATATTATAGGAGTTCTTTCAACCATAACAAGCAAAAAAAGCGGTGTGATACCGCATTCGTTTTGATGTCAAAAGTTTTCACGAAGCATTATAAAAGAAGATCATATTGAAGCATTATGACCATGGTATGGACTTCTTTTCAGAAAAGTCCTGTTAAAGCCTAATACAGGTCTGGATGATCATTAATCTGACCCTTCTCTGACCTTACCAGCCCTTTTTACGATTTTGGCTGTGTACAGTCAAGAGATGTTCCTTTAGTAAAATACCGTCTGCTTAGGATTTTATGTGAAAAATATTCATTTCCTAGGTGTCAGGTCATCATGACCTTCAGTCTATATATGAAGTTTCATGATCTTACGTTGAAAGGCACTCAAGTTACAGTGTGCAAACTGTTATATATGTCAGATCTCTACGACATTGACCTTTGACCTATTGACCTCGAACACAATAGGGATCATCCCCGTCACATTTGGCGTATAATTGAATTGAACTGGGTTTTAATGCGCACCAACACATGAAAGGTTATATGGCGCCTAACAGACATGAACATGTCAGGCTCATCCTCCATGTGCACCGAGATAAAATATGGAAATTGGGCCTAGAACCTTCTCACCCTGAACTGCAGAGTTGCTGCAAATTCTATCGTAGAAACGCTATTTACGCTGAAGCCACATTTATTGTTTTTCTGCCACTGCTCTTTTGATGTGAGCGAGATGGCACAGGAAACAATGCAGGGATCATGATGAAGACCTTCAATGAACATGAACAAAAATGATAGAATGAACATGAATTTGGGGGGATTCTACCCCACTGCCTATCCCTTCCTATTCTTTGCCCCGTGACCAAACGGGGCCCCCAGGAACCACACGGGGCCTTTGGCGTATAAAAAGCATGCAAGAAATACGTGAGATGTAACATATTAGTAGAAGTTTCAAGCAAGTATTTCATGAGAATATTAACAGGTGCTGGATGGGACATATACCACTCAAGCACTCACTGAATATTCTCACATTCTTTATAACCAGTCTAGACATTCCATGTGCTTATAGGTATGAAAGCACTAATTATTTTCCCCATAGACACCAATGTTAAAGTGTCACATATTAATGATTTGCTGCAAATTCAACTCAAGTATGGATAATGCCGCAAGGTAATGTTCATATAGAAAACTATTTTTCCACTTGAAAAATCACTAGAAAACGTGGGGTCACAAGACATGTAAGAAAGTTCTTGTTTGTTTACTAAACAGGTCAAGGGTACAGCTGTTTTTATTGATCGCCTGTTTTCATTGCTCACAAAGTGTAAGCATAGAGTCGAAATTTCGAAAATGTTCATCAGTGATCCAGTAAAACCTATTAATACGCTTCTTATACATATAACCACAAAATCGAATAGAAATGGGCAGTTTTCCCCTACTTATAATGCCCGTTTCCATCGAAAAAGGAGGGATTACTTTTTATTATAGGAACTACATTCGACTACACCTCGGAGGCTACACCTCGGAGGTTTACATGTAATTGGTGATGGTAAACCTGAATAGCCTGGCCTCCCACAATGCTTTGCACAGTATTGTGCAAAGCATTGTGGGAGGCCAGGGAGCCAGGCTATGTGCTGAATGAAACATAGTACAATATGTTATACACCACTCACTGGATAACCAGTCTACATGTGCTTAATGGGAGATACGATACGTATATAGAGGATTTTACATGAGTGCCTGTTTACTATTGAATTTATTAAACTAGTAGGATAAAATTGTATGATGAGAGGCTGTGCCAAGCATCATATCCATTCTATCCAACAAGTTTAACTAGAGGTGTCGCCTTTTAAAGATGATTGATATACCCCCGCTACCAATATAATCAATAGGGGTCATCCTCTCACCACAAGCAGTTCACCTATGAAGTTGCATGATATTTTCTTCAGGGGGAGAGGAGTTATGGAGTGGACAAGTATTTCATTATCGGGTCCCGGTGACCTTGACCTTTGACCTCAAAATCAATAGACGTCATCCGCTCACCACAAACAGTTCACCTATGAAGTTTCTAGAGATTTGCTTCAGGGGGAGAGAGAGTTATGGAGCGGACAAGGTTGCATCTACAGACAGACAGACAGACGGACAGGGTGAAACCAGTATACACCATTAAACTTCGTTCAGCAGGGGTATAATAAATTCAATATTAATTAGAGGTTGATTTTAGTAAAAACAGATGTCTCCCCCACTGGGGAAAGGGTCAATAAATCTGCCAAGAATCAACTGGAACTCAATGAAGGTATGTAGGCTTGGAAATGATCATTTCTTTCAAGAAATCCGGCCAGGGGATCAGGAGTACGAGGAGAACTAGTACGGACAAAGTTTGTTGATGAAAACCTTTAAAGAGCCATAACTCCGCCAAAAATCATTCCACCGTAACATGGCGAGGATATGTGCAACTAGGCTTGGTACTGATCAACCTTACCAAGTTTCGTTGAAATTCGGTTATGGGTTCAGGAGAACTAGTGCGGAAAAACTTTGTGACAGGCAGACAACAGACAGTACAAAAACAATGTCTCCCCTTCACAAAGTGGGGGAGACATAACTAGGAATGAATGTGAGATCCTGTTTACTCCAAAAGATCTCACAATGAACATTTATTATTGTAGCTGTCTATATACCATACATTGTCAGTTGTCGTATGATGAAGTCGTTTGTTTGTATCATATGATGACATGTTGACATCGGTCTTCTCCGTACGACACCGAGCATCGGAACTACCTCGTCAATTTCCATAAACCAGTATTTTAACGGTTATAGGAATAAATGAAACAATTCAGATGCACACCAAGCTGAACAGCAAAGGTCAAACGATGATTCGCCTTCATTTGCATATTTATTTCACTAGTGTCATGGCTTTATTACACTCCCACACCGCAAGTTATGTGATCAATTCCATTATTGTATATTTCAGATTGATATAGACCGATCTGACCGCCGGTTACACCACTTCCGCCAGAACACTGCAAGTACAAAATACATGGATGCTGCCTGGAGCCAATGAGCAGACGGAAAACTTGAACTGAATTAAACTCGCTATATAGTCACTGACTGCTTTATATTGTTTGTTTTAAAACCTGTGATAATTTTACACAGTTGTAATTATTGTATCAAGCAAGGCTTTGTTACATCAATGAGAAAAATAAAGTTTGCTGCTGAAATATACGATTTGAACTAAGCATCAAGATTTAACAAGCCAATTCTTTGCCAAAAACAGTTTTTAGATTATTAAAGCAGGTTTGATGTTTTTGTAAGTTTATTAGTCCACTGTTTATTTGTCACACAAAATACAAGGGTTTATGTGAACTGGCATTGTTAAGAATACAATGTATATAACACATGGATGTAACTTTTGTATAAAAATGGGTAGTAAAACACTCAACAAAGGACACATTTGGTTTTATTTTATATTTTATTGTGCATTTGTTTCATTACAAGGAGTTCTAAAATATGATGAACACTTTGATTTCAAACAAATAACAATTAAAATATTTAAACAAGAGGCCCAAGAGGGCCTGTGAACGCTCTACTGGCTTAAACAGCTCTTAAATCAAGGGTTGTCATCACAAAATTCCCATCAGTATTACTTTTAAAACATTGCAAAAACAAGAGGGCCTCAGTATGGCCCTAAGGGGTAAAAACAGTCAAGGGGTCGTAACTCCATCAGAAATCAACGAGCCGGAAAGAAAACGCAATAGGCACAACTAGAAATCATACCAATGCTTGCTGCTAAGTTTCGTCAAATCCAACAAGGCGTACGGTAGCTGCAAATTATAAAACTTTTTCAACATATTTACAGGGCGTACATTTAACATGAAGACAAAAAAAAAGCACTAATTGAAATGAATAATAAAGTATATTGGCTTTAACAAAGAACAGTACACAAAATGCTAAATATATCAGTTTATTTCAACACTTATGTAAAGGTAAACAAAAGGGTACAGTTATAATAAATATCAATTGACAGTATTACAATTAATGGTATCCAAGAGAATGCACATATTATTAAGGTCATAAAGTTGTATATAGCAAAAGACACTGTTTTCTTGAAAGTAATGAGATATTTGTTTTATCCATATGAGTATAGAATTGAAATGGTAATTATGATGGTATACAGAATATTAAAGATTTTTTTGTTGTGTTTTTGGCGCAAATACAGGGATGAACATTTCAGGTCCGCCCTCTATTTACATCGAGATAATGATATGCAGAATGGGCACAGAAGTGTTCATCTGCAGAACTGCAGAGTTGCTGCAAACTCTGTTGTAAACACTCCATTTATGGAGCTATCAGGTGCACTCGAAACAATTATACCGGGATGATGAAGACCTTTAATGACCATGGCAAAAATGGCTAAATAAGCATGAATTTGAGTTAGTTTTAGTCCTCTATCTGCATGAGCAGCGGCTTTATTCTTACCCAGTAATTCAATTTAAAAAATACATCCAGAATGTACGTAGAATCGTTTCAACCGCAGAACTGTCGAGTTGTTGCATATTCGTTTGTGAAATCTCCCTTTACATTCAGAAATGATCAGGTTGTATACCCAAAGCATATTGGTAATGCAATAGCTGCAATATTAAAGATACTGAAACGTTTATTCTGTATCTTGTCAAAAGAAACGCAAGAAACATTATGCATCAATATGGTAAATAATACAGGCAATATTCCTTTAAACAATGATTTGATTGTATTGTGTTTTACGTCATTTTCAACACGTAAGGTTATATATTTTTCCTGGGTAGAACCAGTACTGTACTCCTCCCGCCATCCGTAAGACGAAAAGAAATGAGTAATAAGAGTATAATACCATGACCGTGTTTCAATTACATGCCACTGCTCTAGTGGTATGAGGAACATGGTACCTGAAACAATGCAGGAGTCATGATGAAGACCTTTAATGAGCATGAACAAAAAATGATATGAACATGAATTTGGGGGGTGGGGGTTTCTACTTCTCTGCCTTTCCCTCCAATGGGATCTGCAGTGGCCCTATTCTTTGCCCATATTACATGTGTATATGACAAAATAAAAATGTTTTAACAGTTGTTTTTTGAATTCGAGGGCTGTTGAAATAATGCGTGGACTTTTTCGATATTGCTCTGACTTATTGACGTAAACCTTTAAGATGCACATTATGTTGTAATGCAAGTGATAAGAAATAAAATGATTTTAACCAAAAATCAATATCACATGTAGTTATGTTGCAATTAATGACCTAATAGCCTGAGAAATGCATCTACGGAGCAGTTCGAAACCTGGTCTTTTGTTTTATAACTGCATTTCGAGAATGGCTAAATTTAAGGGAAATCGTCGACAAAAATACACAAAACTGAAATAGCATTGTAACTGGTGTTCCAAAATTACAATTATGGAATATTATGAATATAAGGAGAACTAAGATAGATATAAAATAAGTAGACGAACAATTCCTTGTTTTTAAGTTTACAATGGGGTTGTAAAAACTTGAATTTCTTGAAATCTGTTTGAATTATTTTATAATGTTGACCTATATGAAAGTGAAAATGTAAACCTTTATTGTAATATAATTTACTTTTACTGTATAACAGTGTATTAATTATTAAAATGTCCATGTAATATCTGAACAGCCTTCGTATATGACAAACATCTATCAATGAATCCATGTCCATGTATATATTTACAATATATATATATTATGTCTCTGTTTCCATATTTATCAGGTCATTTTTATGAAAATGGTAGAAGGTTCTTTTTCATTTGTTGGATGTCCAGTAATCTATGTCCAGTTCTCTATAGGATTAGTAGAGGTTATTTCTGTAAGTGTTTATGGCACAGAATAGGATTTGCGTTCCTGGAATGATCCACTTGGAAGATATATGCACTTTCAATTATGACACAACACTAGACCTGTTCTTCCATGGCAAGGTTGGGTTATATATAATCTTCATGCACATATATGAATTCAGTTGTGTTTGCAGAATGCGCTTTTTTTTAAAGTATGGAAATGCTGCTGGGTAGTCTGTTCCAATTTGCAATAATTCATTTGATATAAATCTTGATGAACAATACATGGAATTTGGAGGAACCAATATGAGGTATTAGTCCATAACTGTTCTTGTGCATCTTTGCAACCTTAATTGGAATTATCACACTTGATGTTGTATGCACTACTGATGATGCTTGAGCAATACTGGAACAAAACACTACATATTTAATATCTTCATATGCTAAACAGTTATCACAGTTTTAATACCAACTGTAGTCAATATATTTTCGACTTATATTTTCATCCCACGGGGATTGTATGACATTCATTGATCCAGGTTTTTCCTTAAACACGTGTGTTTCATATACCGCATTGAAGGTTTTGTGCTCATCGATATTTTGGCCCCTTTTATTACGGTTTTCCTCAACTTTCCTCGTGATCTATTATTAGACACTGTTGTTGGGTTTTGGACTTCTTTTAACTGTCCGTAAGTTTACAAATTGTAAACATTATTTCTTATGGATCTTTGATACGATTCTATTTCATATCTTTAATAACTACTAATTGGCCCTTATTTTCCTTTTCACAGAATGGTATTACTTTCGAAGTTTCTGTGTGTGTCCGTCGTTCTTGAATGCTACTTTTCCTGTTTGATTTTTATATCTATATTCTTAAATGTTCACATCCTGATAGTGCCTGTTCCAGTTTACGATATGTTCAATCATTTACCTTGTTCAACTTTAGCTAAACACGGAACCAATATTGACTTTGACAAAGCTGTTCTTACTGAGAAATGTAATGTAATGTAGAAGCTTTATTTGGTATCTGTCTACTGACCGTTCCAAGTCAGTAACCCTGTCTTCGCCACACTTTGTATTGTCCTTTTCTCTGTATATTTAATTTGATCTTTGTAGTAGTGCGAGCGTACGGTGCCATTGCATTTGGGTGATGTAGTTTCTATGATGCCCATTTTTCTTGTTTTTCTGTAATGGCAAAGCTGTTCTTTCAAAGACAATTTATCTTACAAAGTTGTTGTAAAACTATGTCTGTCATGACAGTCTATTACCATCTGGAACATTATATTACCGTTGTTTTAATGTTTGGTAATGTGAAGAATTCTTGTTGTCTGTATTGAAAGTGCATGGCGTCCAATTCAAGTGATCACAAACCAGGTGCTTGAAATCCGACCATATCGTTCTTTCCATATTAGTCTTTCACGTCATCTTCGTCAAACTAGGTGTCATTGTACAGCAAATTATTACAATAATACAAGTAAAATTAACATCTAAATAAGTTAACATATAATTATGAATTTGAAAAGTACTACTAATTAGTATACGAGGGCTGTTATTTATCTAATGAATCATGTGTTATCGTTATATTCATCTGAAAACTCTCTGAAAGCTCTAGTATTTAAAGAGACGCACAAAAGTCTTGACTTTCTTTAAAGTCGCACAGTCATCTAAGTTTTTCTACATAATTTCCATATTTATAAACTGTTCTCATGTATTATTAGATTATTTTTTTTTGCCTAATTGTTGTTACTAATTGTTGATGATATTGTCCCCAGATAATATATAATTTAAACCTATTGTAGAATATCATGTTTGTGTCTGATAACATCCAGTCTATCAGGTGAGGCTGAGAAGAATTTTCGTGTTAAACCTAATAAACTGGATACGATCAGGCACTAACATGATATTCTATTTATCATGTTGATCATTTAAAATCATTTAATTTACTTTTTTTTTCCATTTGTGTCCCGTTTAAAAATACCCAGACATAATCAAATATACCCTAATGTCATCAAAAGAGGTGTACCTGACGGGATAGGAAAGTAACTGCCGAGAAATGATTTTATCTAAGGCACAGTGTTTCTCAACAGAATTATACAGATTGACATAAGAAATTAACTTTATTTAAATATATGCATGCACATTCAAGTCAGAATCATGAATAATGTTAGATTAATACCTTTTTTAAAATTTTTATGACAAGTTGTCAGATTGTCATGTGCCGCTTTAAGCATTCCGTGGTGGGAGCCATAAAAAACAATAATACATAATACATAACTCTAATAAGTAAAAAAACATCTTGATACCGTATACGAGTTCATAATAACAAATGCATGGAGATTAATATACGAGTTCATAATAACAAATGCATAGAGATTAATGTACGAGTTCATAATAACAAATGCATAGAGATTAATATACGAGTTCATAATAACAAATGCATAGAGATTAATATATGACTTCATAATAACAAATGCATAGGAATGATCAGTTAACAATTATTAAAGTGCAGTCAATCCTGTGTTAAGAGACCAAGTTTATTAAGAGACAACTCAAGGGAAGAGCAAAAAGTGGTGGCTTCTTAATACAGGTGTATTTTAATTCAAAACAATACAGTTGGGAAATGAAATGGTGGCCTATTTCAGCAGGTGGTCTCTTAATAGAAGTGGTCTCTTGACCACGTTGATTCATTGTATATACAGAAAAGTGGCGGCCAACCCATTTCTGACACAAACCGCCTTATTCCTACTGACTGCATTATGCAGTAAGTAGGAATAATTTTTATCCTGGTGGGTTGAAGAATAGAGTACTACTACAGGAAAGTGGTGCTTTTTTAAAGTCATATGCTATATATTTTTAGTTTTTTAGATGCAATGTGTGATGAAAGAGTTTTTAATGAGCTATTGCAGAATAAATTAAGGCATGATCTGACCAAACACACTCTATAACTTCGCTTTTGATAGATGCAATGTTGGAGTAAACATGATCAATAAGTGATCCTGAATTATGAGTCACTTTTTGAACAAGTTGCTTGCAATGAAATTGTTCTTCGATGAAGGTACTGACTGCATTTTCTCCTTGTAAGATATCAAAATTGAAGTCGCCTTGAATTACAAACTCTGTATTGTATGTGACGGGTGACACAAACTCGAGTAAGTGTTTTCTGAAGGAACTTATTGAACATGAGTGAGATTTGTACAATGTAACAACAATTATTCTTCTTGTGTCAAACAAAAGTTCTGTCAGGACAATTTCAAGATCTTGCTGAACAAGCGTTTTGTTTTGCACAACAGGGATACCTTCTTTAAAATACAATGCAATACCCCGATGTGGCCTTGTGTTACCACTTTGGTACCCGTCTGCTCTGAATAGTTGATATCCTGGTACATTCAAAGAATGCAGTTCATCTGAAGCAGTAAGCCATGTTTCAACAAGACAAACCATGTTTGCATCTTGAACATTTGGTTCATGAAATATTTCATCTTTATGACATTTCAAAGATCGAGTATTCAGAAACACAAGTTTTGCCAACGTGTCTTGAATTTGATATAGTGGAACATAACACAACAAGATTTTGTTCATTTCGTAACCTGGTCATTTCTTGTTTGACTTTTTCAGACACCGATATCTTTGTTTCATTAAGATTCAGAATATTGAGTCCCTCTAGTGTTTTTGCCCTGCTAATGGCAACGTAGTGAGCATGAGAAAAGACCCGTGTGCCAGACATGTCAATAACAACTTCACTCAAAGTGTCACCTTGCGATTTATGAACAGTTTTAGCTGTAGACTGGCGAAGGGGAAACTGAATCCTCAGAAATGTTTTTCGGAAGTAAACAAAGTTTCTTTTGATATCAAAAATGGGTGTCCAAGAAGGATCAATACCAATATGATATAAATGTCTGTATTTGGCCTGCCATTCAGAACCTACATTTTGATCATAAAATTTGACCCAAACAATGCTTGGTCTGTCTGTATTCTGTTGTTTGCTTTCTATTAATTGGATACAACAACTGGAACCATTGGCTAGTCCATCATTAACGTCAAGATTTGCACATAGGTCATATGTCATCCCAACTGCTATACCGAGTTTCTTCTGCAAACCAGCTGTTTTTGAAGCATCATTTGGTAACCTTGAAAGGAGTTGTTCTTTTACAGCTTTCGTATCATCTCCAACTACAACATCGAAAGCTGTTGTAACAATTTTGATACCAGGCGATAATTGAAAGGCTGCTTTATTGAACGAATCCACGCTGGCATTTGTGTTAAAAAGGTGAATAGCATCCTTTGGATAATTTGGGTTAGCCGTTTTTATTTCACGCTGTTTAAGAACTTCAATATCTCTTTGTTGGTGCTTTCCTTCACGTAGCCTATTCAAAATCTCTGCAAAGTTCTTGTCATCTTTTTGTCTCATAATTTCGTCAAGTTCATGCATTGTAAAGAATTCCTGCCACAAATTTGTTGCAAGAGGACCAAAGTTGTTCTTTAAGTTTTCAAAAATCCATCCATCCATTACAGGCTTTAACTGAAACAGGTCGCCAATCAGAATCATGTGAACACCACCAAAAAATTGAGTTGAGCCTTTAATTTGTTGAAGCCTGTGATTGATTAGCATCAGCATGTTGTTTCCAACCATTGAAACTTCGTCAATCATTACAACAGCGAGATCTCTGTATATAGTTCGCAAGGTGTTAAGTGTGTTACTATCCAGTGGTTTGATGGAGTAGCCTTGACTAGCAGGGATACGAAATGCCGAGTGGATAGTCATACCACTTATGTGAAAAGCAGCTTTTCCAGTAGGTGCACACAAAAGTACTTTGCAAACATCAGGATTGTCACCTGCAGTAGAAGACAAATGTCGCAACAATGCTTCGTGTAAAGCTGATACAACTACCGATTTTCCAACACCAGCACCACCAGACAGAAATACATGCAAAGGCTCCAGGTTTCGTTTGACACTTTGAAGAATATGCTGGAAGAACTCATGTTGCTTTTTATTTAATGACTGTACAAGAGATCTATAATTTGCATCAGACATTCGTTTAGTATTAACAGTAATATCTACCAATGCTACTGAAGCACCAATGTCATTTCCTATGTCATACTGACGTTGTACTTGCGGACGATCTGGATCAAAACAAACAAACTGATCACTTGCCAATGAACCCGTTAGCAGATCATCAGATTCTCTTTGCTCATTGCTTGGTGCTATTTCATCGAAGTTCAAGTCATCAGCAGCCCTTTCCATTGCCTCATTTAACTGATCAACATTTTTCTCATATTCTTTGACTTTAATGTCTATGAAATTCTTCAAAGCTAAGTAACGAGCTTCATAAGAACTATGTCCAGCTAAAACATCTTCACTCTCATTACTCCATGGATGAAATAATAACAGTTTTTCTCTGTAATAGTTTTCTGGATCCACTTTCAGTGAATAACGAACATAACGTAATACTTTAGGCTTTTTTCTTGATTTAATTTTCATGCCACTTTTCAACGTTATTTTTATTCCTTCCTTAACTGACATATCTGGATCAATTTCTTCAGGCTCATTTATTTCATCATCATTATGTTCATTATCTTCAAGAAACATGTCATCTGTTGGTGGATATATGATTTCAAGTTGTGATACATAATCAGCAAGACACCAGTGTTCAAGCTGCCTTGGCCTTTTTGAATACCTTTTAATTATATTGTCTGCCTCGATATCTGTTGAGTTTTCAGACATTTTTTCTAAGGCTTTCTTTGATTTCAAAAGGAATGTACGCTTCTCAGGTGGTGATGTGTTTATGAATATAACATCTCGCGTACATTTGGTCATTGGAAGTTGTAGAACAAGGTACCATGCTTCCTGTGCACTGATTTCAACACTATTCAAGAATTTGTTACCAATATGTCTTACTTGCTTCTTTAAATCCATGTTTCCTTTTCTTGCTTCTTTACATGCTTCATTCATGAGGATGCTCATTCCTCTTTGGGCTTTACTGATATATGATACTATATAAACAGCACATGCGTATGGATCTAAAACAAACTGAAGGTCATGGTTGGCTCCCCAAGCTGTCAAAATGGGTTTCATGTAGGCATTTATTCTCACCTCGGCAACATTCCTTTTCAAAAATACTTTCGGTCCATCTACTGAACTTTGAACAGCTTTAACATATTCTTCTTCATTTGTGTCTAGTTCAGTCAAAAATTGTTCAAACGATAAATCATCTTCTTTCATCTCATTTAACTTTTTTTGAATTGAAGAAAACAGTTCTTTGTACTTTTTTATTTCAGCTTGATCTGCAACAAGTGGCTCCAGGATAACTGTTTTTTTCATTGGTGGAATTGGAAATCCAAATCTGCAAATAGACTTTTCTTTTTTTCTGCACGATCGTGAATGCTTGTGTACTTGGAAGTCAACAAGTGGGTCATCAATGTTTGAACACGAAACATACTGATCAATGAATGATACCACTTGTTCATCTGTGTGTGTTTCATATGCTGGAGCACCTTCAATCCATAGAAGCATGTGAATATGTGGAGAACCTCTCTGCTGGAATTCGACACGATAAAAGTAGTCATTGACTTTTCCCAATGGTTCATGACTGCTTTTAAGTACACTTCCTATAAACTCCTGTACACGGTGATCAAAGTATCTAACACATGTCACTGGATCAGTTTGAACAAGTTTGGTTTTGTCTGCCCAAGTCATTTTTTCAACATCCTCATCTTTAAGAGTTTGTCCGTTATTAACTAATGCTAAAATGTTAAGCAAATCAAACCATCTTGTATCTGCAGATGACAATGAGGTAAACCATGAAGGTAGTCCTAACTGGCGTATCATAGCAAACACATCTTTTTTTCGAGCTTCTAAATATGGTGGAGAACTCCTCAAAGTTCGAAAAATGTAAAAGCCATCATCAAGCCTTACCAGATTTTCCTGACATTCTGGGTTTAATACCTGTGATACCGTAAGTCTTTTACCTTCCGTTTTACACCTTCTTAAAGCTAGATGCACTTTGTCTGAAACTTGTTTCAGTTGCAGTTTTTTCATTTTAAAGAAAATGTTTGGAACATTTGAGGCCACCCTTCTGTCAATATGACGAAGTTCCATTTTGCATATGTCACTATAATGAACAGGAACAGTTCTCTCTTCATTCGTAGGTCTTGTTTGACCGCAAAATACTGACGGAAATGATAAATACTCAGCATTGGTATCTTGATATAAACTTATGGGTATTTGCCCTTCACCAGGTGCAAATGTGTAAATTGTGTTTGTTGTCGGATCAGCTGACTCAATCATTATATCACTGTTGCCAACAACTTTTTCATTTTCATCAATTTCACTAAAATGGTCAGATTCATACTCATTTTCGCTAACATTTTCTGTCTGTTCATTCATAACACCATCTGTAGCAAATTCCCTCATATTACTTCTTCCAAAGAACTCTTGTACAGTTTCTGTGCAATTTTCTGATGTGTTTTGCAACCAGTTTTCATCAATATGCATACCAGAATTCTTGTACAGGTCACTATGGTTCATCAACCAATGAAGAGCGCTGATAACTTGTAATGGCCGTACATTTTCAGTAAAGTCACACTTCTTGTATGAAAGTTTCTTTTTTAGCCTCACTGGCACTGTTACTTGCGTGTCAAAAGCCCTAGGTAAACTTTCAATGACAGGCTGGATATCAACTGGCACATTAACAACATTTCCTTTCACTGATAGTTGCCCACCTCTTGGAAGTTCTCTTATTTGCATGAATGGAATTCTTAATGCGACAAGTCTCTCTTCTAGCTGATGTAACTCAAGTTCTTTGGGCTTAATTGGAAATGTGTTTTTGTTTGCAACTGAAAGACTAGGAGTTTTGTTTTTCTTTAAGATGTTAGAACAGGTTTTACATATCCACTCTTTATTATCCACAGATATGTACTTTGTAAAATGATGTTGTACCAAAGATTGATCAAGAAGGTTAGCAACTGTGCTAGCGGTTTCTACAGAATGTTTAAACCATGTTTGGTGACAACAGGTGCAAACATATACAGGTCCAGTAGAAACTGCTTGTTTGAATGTCGAAATACATTCAATTAGGTCAGAGCCATATTTCCGTGCTTCTCGCAAATTCTTTTCATTGACTTGAAAACCTGAGTTTTTTCGCTTTTCTCTTAATGATTGCTTTTCTCTCGACTTTTCCTGTATTCTGAACGATACAAATGACCTACTTAGACGCTTCTTTTCGCTTTCAATAGCTTTGTAGTATGCATTATTTCGTTTCTTTTGTTTGGATTTCAATTCAAGTTTAGCCTCCCGATTTCTAAATAAAGGATCTTGCCGTGCTTTGCGTTTACTTTCCAACTCTTGATTCATTTCTTTTGCTCTAATTAAAGGATCTTGACGCATTTTCTGTCTTTTGTTGTTTTCTGTTGATTTTACACTAGGATCTTGCCGTGCTTTGCGTTTACTTTCTAGCTCTTGTTTTTTTTCTTTTGCTCTAATTAAAGGATCTTGACGTATTTTCTGTCTTTTGTTTTTTTCTGTTGATTTTACACCAGGATCTTGCCGTGCTTTGCGTTTACTTTGCAGCTCTTGATTTTTTTCTTTCGCTCTAATTAAAGGATCTTGCCGTGCTTTGCGTTTACTTTGCAGCTCTTGATTTTTTTCTTTCGCTCTAATTAAAGGATCTTGACGTGCTTTGCGTTTACTTTCCAGCTCTTGATTTTTTTCTTTCGCTCTAATTAAAGGATCTTGACGCATTTTCTGTCTTTTGTTTTTTTCTGTTGATTTTACACTAGGATCTTGCCGTGCTTTGCGTTTATTTTCCAGCTCTTTATTCCTTTCTTTTGCTCTAAATAAAGGATATTGACGCATTTTCTGCATTTTCCTTTTCTCTGCTAATTTGACACTAGGATCTTGCCTTCGTTTTGTCATATATGTTTTCATGTAAGAGTTCTTGTCTTTCTTTGAATGTCTTTCAAGATCAGCATCATGCTTTTTCAAGGCCTTAATTTCTTGGTCTTGGAAGTAATTATCTAAAAGACTTGTTCGAGTTGTAGGTACATGTGACAATATTGGGTTATAAGTAAGTGACGGCTTTCTCAGACCAATTGGTATAACGTCAAACTGTGAAGAGAAATCAATGTTCAGACTGGAATAAAAGGCATACATATAAGTCACAAGATCATCAATAACTTTAAAACCTATTAATATTGAGGAGCCATCTGGAGCAGACAGAGCATTTTGTCCGTGAGAATGAGAATCAAAGAAGTAGAAAAGTCCATTGTTATGAAAGACAGCTGAACAAACTGCACCAACAATTATCAAACTAGACAAATTCTCATTTAACACAGTCTGAATAGCAACATGCAGTGTAGGTAAACTTACACTATTAATGCAACCTATGAGACTTCCACTGACAATGTTTCCTTTCTGGACTGCTATCTCGTCAGAGTGAAATTCTACTGTATCTGGCAAGTCATCAAAGCATAAAAGATGGCTTCTAAATTTGTCATTGGCAATTAAATTTTGAACAATTTTTCTATAAAGACAATCACCAAAGGAAAGGATAGTGTCCAATTCTATGGAATTCTTTACTTCTGAATAACGTGAAAACAAGACCGCAGAGAGTGCATTTGCAACACATTGACTACCCCGTGAAATTTCACAAAAACGATCATCACCTTGATGAAAAGAGCCATGAAGCAATACTTCAGCTCCAAATGGTAAACCATGACATTCAATTATCCTTGTTGCAGTACATGTTTCCTTATATTGCACAGCCACTGTTTCATAAACTGACACATCTTCTGTTTCAAACCCGGTTTCGATATCATTTCTTGGACTAGTTTCATTTTTCTGTTCTTTAAGTGATGTATTACTTACAGTCTTAGTGTGCTCCACAGCAGATTGTACAACAGGTTCAATGACAGATTCAACATCAGGTTCAAAAAAGGTTTCATCGTAATTTTCTTGGCAAATTTCTGAGCAAGTTTCCGAGTACGTTTTTGAGTATGTGTTTGAATACGTTTTTGGCGACGACTCCATGCCGATGATGGAGTCGTCATGTCCCAATGCTGTGTTTTTAAAGAGGCCACTTCCTCCAGTCTCATCACTCGTTATCGATGCCTGTCCCGATGCTGTGTTTTTAACGAGGCCACTTCCCCGAGTCTGATCGTCAATTGGCATCACGTCCTGTCCCATTGCTGTGTTATTAACGAGGCCACTTCCTCGAGTCATGTCTACATACTCACCCGATTCAATACTTACATTCCCCTTTCTCTTCTTTGTCATCGATTCTTTACTCGCCTTTGACTGTTGCGAACAAGATTTTTTCTTAAGACGTGGCATTATCTGAAAAAAAAGGTAAAAAGTTAATGGACAGAACCTTAACTTGATGATACTGACACTTCTCACAATGTTTTGCAAAAAAACATCACAAGGTTATTGAGAAATAATGCGAACAAGATTTTTGTGTGGAAATATTCAAAGGGCCATAACTCTGTAAAAAAACAACTGAACCAGAAAGCTTTGACAATATGCGCATTTCCACTCCATACTGATGCTTCTCACAAAGTTTGGTGAAAATCCATCTACAGTTTATGTCCATTTAGAGTTTATGGCCAAATAGTATAAAGCCATAACTCCATAGACGAGAGCCTAATGGGGCATTATATGCCTACTTTCTGAAGCATTTCCTAGGTGTTACAACAAGAGCGCCGCCTTAAGGGGCATTATACGCCCGTTTCCTTAACGTTATTATGTTAGTTTGGTTAAACCTATTTACGCCCGTTTCCTTAACGTTATTCAGGGTTCTGGAAATATTTTGAAAATCCACAGGGCAAGTGGATTTTCAAAAGTCACTTGCCCTGCCAAAAATGTCACTTGCCCCACATTTAAGAACACTTAAGTGCCCCAAAAATTGGCGCTGTACCATTATTCGTGTTAAACGGGATGGACCGCCGCATAATTTGGACCATTATACTTAGTTAGAAAAGAAAGGGAGAATGTATTTTATGAATTAGTTAATACATTGTATTTATTCATATAAAAAAATCAAATGGTCACATTTTCTTCTTTTGTGTCTATTACATCTTTGTGTTACTTAAATCATAAAATGATGAGACAGTATACAACCTCATTTTATTCTGCCCTCCCACCCCACCAATCACCACACACACAACCCCATCATTTTTGATGACCATCCAAAAAAAATGCTTGGCAGCTAGTGTATGGAACATTTAATGTCAGTCTGTACAATTAACCAGTTGACAAAAAAAAGAAGCTATTGTATTCATTTAAATGTGCGACAAGCAAAGAAACAAGACAAAAACGTTATTAAAAATATTCACTTGGCCCCCAATTTCTGCAACCATGGTAACGTTCCTACGGCTTTGTATTTTAACTAAAGGGAATTAGATGAAAGCAAGAGGCATGAATAGGGGTTTCCTAGGAATTATTTAAGAAGTAGTAGCAGTAACCTTAGTTTTCAAAAGCGAAAGTTCAGAACTTGAGAAAAAGGTTCCGTGATTGGTTCTGAAATCGTGAAAACCCATGACATGTGCATATCGCTAAGTTATGCAACTTATTTGTGTAGTATGCACTTCCATATAAGTTTAATTACAGATTATATCAATGAAATCAACCAAATACCTCATAAAAGCGCATTGATAAACGTGTGCTTCGAGTAAAAGAAATGTTTTTCGTTACGAAAAAATTTTCGGCAAAATTATCTAAAAAGAACATGTCACGTCACGTGGGTCTGTCAATCATTATTTTGACACATTAAATTTGCAAATTAACAGAGAGTTTTCTGGTTTGATTGATGGAAGGTCCTTCAGAGATTTCTGAATTGATGGTTGGAAGGTCACGGACATAATTGCCGCGATTTCATTGGCCGATGGACACATGTCGGACGGTCTTGTCAGGATAAATTGTTGTTTTCAAACGGTGTGAAATGCGCGTTAATTAGGTTGTTTATAGAAATAATGCCACAAATTAAGCTGCCTGGGGCGAGATTGTTGATCGTACCGAAAGTTGTTTGATCTTATTAACAATCGCTAGCGGCGAAAAACAGCGGCAAGTTTTATTCAGTTATCAAAATGAAATCTGATATGGCTAGTTTGCCACTTGATTTGTTCTGCAATGAAAATGCCCGTCGGGCAACCAGATTTGCGATGGTCACTTGCCCGCACCCAAAATCCACTTGCCCGGGGCGTCGGGCAACCGTATTTCCGGAACCCTGGTTATTATGTTAGTTTAGGTTAAACCTATTTCACTTTATGATTGGGAAAAAAGCACTCTCCCTTGGTTATTATGTAATAAGCATTTCCTAGGTGTGGAGTCTGACCTTGAGCTTTAACAAAAAAACAGTTGACGAAGGCGTCAACATTGAAGTTTTGCGTTTGTAGGTCAGTTTCTCAGCAGGGTGTATGCATTTTCAAAAGTTGGTTATAGCTGTATCTTGGGTAGTACATCACAATGTATGTGTGACCTTCACCTTCCAAGTAAAGGGCAATTAAATGTTTACAAGTTTTGCGTTTGTAACTTATTATTGATGTATAATGACTCGAAGCACTGTAGGCGACATGGATTTCTTTATATTAGACTGTACAAACATGGACCCGTTCAGAAGTTATATTGAGCGGAAACCAATTTGTTGCAAAAGTCGAAAAGGGGCCACAACTCCTGCATAAAATGACCAACGTTGACCGAGATCGAAACTGACCTGTATTATATAATTACAAAGTGACACACCAAATATGAATTCAAAACATGGACCCTTTCAAAAGTTATTGAGCGGAAACAAATTTGTCGGACGGGTGTAACACTTAAAGGGGTTGATGCACTATTTTGAAACACAGTTTATTTTAAAGCCTAAAGGGCTCTGAAAAACACGAAAAAAGCTGAAAGAATTATCAAAATGCCATGAAAAGTAAAGGAGATATGACCTATTGAAAATGTGCAAAGAAACATAAATGGAGGCCGCCATCTTTGAATGATGACGTCATCGTGCCTTTTTGCCATATATGGCATATTGATAAAATGTCTTTTAAAGCAAAGAAAATCACTGCAAATGAAAAATAATACTAAAATGTATACATTTTACATCTGTATATTTTTTTTAATCAATTTGCAGTGGTTTTCTTTGCTTTAAAATACATTTTGTTAATATGCCATATATGGTAAAACCGTGCGATGACGTCATCGTTCAAAGATGGCCGCCTCCATTTATGTTCTTTGCAAATTTTCAATAGGTCACATCTGCTTTATTTTTCATGACATTTTGAAAATTCTTTCAGCTTTTTCCAAGTTTCTCAAAGTCCCTTTAAATAAATCCTGCTCGAAAATAGTGCATCAACCCCTTTAATGCCCCTTTCGGCATTCTCGAATGCCGGGGGCATAAATACCTACCTATCTACCCTAGTTTTTTCAGCTGAGTAACCAGAAACACAGCTGTTTTTTTTTTCTGGCCTTATGGTTTCGAAGTTATCATTCGGAAGGCATATTTTCATATAAGGTCACAATGATCTTAACCATTAACCTACTGAGCCCAAAAACAACGGGTATTCTCCTCTCACCTGGGGCAATGTACGTATGAAGTTTCATGAGTGTACGTGTTATGGTTTCAAAGCGTTCAGAATGCATATTTTCATATAAGGTCATGGTGACTTTGACCTGCCAGGGCTTTTTCCAGTTATTTTGGGAAACTATTTTCCATTGGGAACAGGTCCGTTTTTCGGCCCCATGGGACACCTAGAAAAGGCCCTGCCTGTTGACACCAAAAACAATAGGAATCCTCCACACACCCACGGCAATGTACCAATGAAGTTGCACGAGTATAAGTGGTTTCAGAGTTATCATGCGCATTACGGACGAACAGACAGACGGACAACCCCATACCATAATACAGCCCGTTTTAAAGGCCCAATATCATCAAACTGGAACGAAACAAATATATGCGTATCTCCATTTCATACCGATTCTTCACACAAAGTTTGGTGAAAATCCATCAAGGGGTTCTGGAGAAATAGCGCGGACAAGTTTTTTTAGTATCAGGATACATTTACCAACTGTCAAGTATAAATAAATAGATAACAAACTCATTCAACAAATAATATGTGTATTTTATAAATCAAATGCAAAACCAATAAACTATGTCACATAGCTTTCAGAGTGTTTCTCTTTTTTGAAACAATGTTCATATCCTTACAATGTAATGTTTATACGTTCATAAAATTCACGATCCGCATTATAACAATCAAGTGCGACAGCAAATGCGTAACGTTCAGTTAACCACCATACCCCACCCACTATGCTGAACACACATTTATTTCAATAATTGTAATGACTTTCTCCAATAAATTAAATTCCAAAACGATTTTGTAAAGGTTTATAAGCAAGCTTAGATATTATACACAAATCTTTAATAAAATAAATAACAAACAATGTCGTCTTTTTCACATTTCGTAGAAATCGTTCTTCCGATTTGAATCTGAATTCCGTCGACCGTTGTCTTTATAATACACGAAAACTTTTGCCAAACTGCGACATGAAAACGCAGGATACTCATCTTAATGACACAATTAAGTATATAAGATTAGGAAGTCTTTCAACTTATAGCAGAAAATCCAATATTTAATCGTGTGTTTTCTAAAACAGAACTTACCATGCGTAAATTTGCAGAGATGGCGTTCTGCGCATGCGCACGGCATATTTACCCAAATCGACTGCAATGAACCAAAATTAATAAAAATAAAAGGAAATGGATATTCAATTAAACAAAGTGCTTTTTGAACGAACGCTTTGGGATAACCATCGAAACAAAGTGAGCCTTTATTGATATTAACAATCAGGTAAAGGTTAGTAAAGATCTGATAAAAAATGAAGCGCTATTGTCTTAACAAGGTAAAATACATTCTTTTTAACTAAATCAAGGGCCATAACTCCGGAGTTACTGGTCCGATCTGGCTGGTTTTCGAACTTGTCAGAGCTTTCATTGATATTAACAATCTGGTAAAGTTTGGTAAATATCGGATAAAAAATGAAAGCCCTATCTTATTAACGAGGCAAAATATAGCATTTTAAACAAAATCAAGGGCCTTAACTCCACTGTTAACGGTCCGATCTGGCTGGTCTTCGTACTTGTCCGAGCTTTCATTGATATTAACAATCTGGTAAGGTTTGGTAAAGATCTGAAGAAAAATGAAGGCCCTATTGTCTTAACGAGGCAAGATATAGCATTTTTAACTAAATCAAGGGCCATAACTCCGTTGTAACTGGTCTGATCTTGCTGGTTTTCGAACTTGTCCGAGCTTTTATTGTCATTAAAAATCTGGTAAACATTGGTAAAG
The DNA here is from genome assembly GCA_037043455.1 of Cyrtodaria siliqua. Classification (NCBI taxonomy): domain Eukaryota; kingdom Metazoa; phylum Mollusca; class Bivalvia; order Adapedonta; family Hiatellidae; genus Cyrtodaria; species Cyrtodaria siliqua. The sequence goes on along the minus strand of JAWPHD010010193.1, from coordinate 7,352 downwards.
ATCGGATGAAAAATGAAGGCCCTATCGTCTTAACGAGGCAAAATATAGCATTTTTAACTAAATCAAGGGCCATAACTCCGCTGTTACTGTTCCAATTTGGCTGGTTTTCGAACTTGTCCGAGGTTTCATTGACATTAACAATCTGATAAAGTTTGGTAAAGATCAGATGAAAAATAAAGGCCCTATCGTCTTAACGAGACAAAAGTTAACAACGGACGACGGACGGACGGACGACGGACGGACGACGGACAACTCGGCATCCCATAAGCTCTGCTGGCCTTCGGCCAGTAGAGCTAAAAATCATTAAACATATTGGGGGATAGTTATCTTCTCCTTTTAATAACTGGACAGCTTCTGTATGACAGTCAATATTTACCTTTTTTGAGTTTTCAGGGCACATTTTGACTGATACAAGCTAATCATGTAGCACAAATTACGCCTAGAAACGGTGTATATATGTTGTAAATTTGGTTGTATTTGGCGGGATAGCTACTTTAATTCACAAATGTTGAAAATTGAGTAAATAAATATTCTGTTTGATATCAATTTGACATGGGCCTAGAGAAAACTTATTCTGTATTATATAAACTAGTATATACCGATTGAAAAGTTTAGTATGCAACATGAACATGTCGGACAAAAAGTAATACATCAGGATTGATAAATGCTAAACATGTGAAATGTCAAGAGTTGACCTGCATCATAAAATATTAGCATGATGCGGCAGAACATAACCTCATACATGTATGTAATTGATGAATAAATTCTTTATAAAACAAACCTATTTTGACCCTTATTTTCCTTCAATCAAGTGACCATAATTTCATGTTCCATGCTACACACTGTTTACTGTACGTGCTACTTAATATTGAAACAGGAATCTATTCAACAGCAAGAGCTGTTTAACAACAATTCAGTAATACTGAACTGTGTATAACTTTTTTCTGTGCACAAAATACTCAAAACATCCATTTGCAGCAGAAATACGGAAATCTCTTTTGAGATTGATTTTTAATATTCCACTGAGAACTAACAAGCTTGAAACCATATTACAAACTATTCTAAACTTATTTACCAGACATTTAATAAAGCTTGTAAAATACAACACAATTTTTTATGTGGAAAATACTGCATCTGCTGCAGACATAATTTTTTATGTGAAAAATACTGCATCGGCTGCAGACATAATTTTTTATGTGAAAAATACTGCATCGGCTGCAGACATAATTTTTATGTAAAAAATACTGCATCGGCTGCAGACATAATTTTTTATGTGGAAAATACTGCATCGGCTGCAGACATAATTCTTTATGAGAGAACGTAAACGAACCATAGGAACCTATTCGACAGCAAGAGTAGGGCATGAGCTGTTTCATAACAATTCAATGAATCTTGTATATCATTTTCTGTGCACAAAATACTCGTAACATCCATTAGCAGCAGAAATACAACAAGCTTCAAACCATATTACAAACTATTCAAAGCTTATTTACTAGACATTTAATAAAGCTTGTAAAATACAACACAATTTTTTATGTGGAAAATACTGCATCTGCTGCAGACATAATTTTTTATGTGAAAAATACATGTGAAAAATACTGCATAAAAATACTGCATCTGCTGCAGACATAATTTTTTATGTGAAAAATACATGTGAAAAATACTGCATCGGCTGCAGACATAATTTTTTATGTGGAAAATACTGCATCGGCTGCAGACATAATTCTTTATGTGAGAACGTTAACGAACCATAGGAACCTATTCGATAGCAAGAGTATAGGGCATGAGCTGTTTCATAATAATTCAATGAATCTTGTATATCATTTTCTGTGCACAAAATACTCGTAACATCCATTAGCAGCAGAAAGACAACAAGCTTGAAACCATATTACAAACTATTAAAAGCTTATTTACCAGATATTTAATAAAGCTTGTAAAATACAACACAGTCTTTTATGTGGAAAATACTGCATCGCCTGAAGCTCTCTCACATGACTCTTCGGTGATCTGACAGCATCAATAGTAGAGTTACACGGTTTAAGGTATTTGCTTTATTTGTTGACAATGTGATCATCTCCGTTTGTTCTTATTTATCTGTCTTCTGGCTTTTCCTGGTCTTCTGCTTTTATCCTGAAAAAAGAAAGAGAATGTTATTTCTTGAAACAATAAATAAATGTAAACTTCACTAAGAGACTCCTCTGATATTAATGGTTAAGTAAATTTTTCTATGCGGATTTTTGTTCTTTTCTTGAAATGTCAAACGTTTAGACAACTGGCAATGGGTGGGGTGGGAATTAACTGACCTAGAACTATCACTGAAGGTGATGAATACCCCCGTTTTTCTGATATAGCCGATAAGAATGGGCAAAATCAAGAATAATAAATGTCTGAAAGTGGGGTATAATAAGCAGATTTGGAAAGAGAAAAATGGGGTGGTCTGCATCTACCACCATCATATATAGCCTAACATGTGCTAAACATGACGTACAATATCATTTAAAAACAAACAAATCAAACTGCCAAATAACAAGAGGACGCCCTATTTGTTAAAATGTCATTGAAAGGAACATGTTCAGATTTTCACCAGATTGGATTTGAAGGTTGAGTTCAATAAGATCTCGGAAAGTTTGACAAAAAGCAAAATCCATAATTTACAGAGTTATTGCCCCTGATAATGTCTAAATAGGCGAATGTGATAACTTTAGTCACTAAACTACCGTACATTGGATTATCACCTGACCAAATATGTTGAAAGGTTTGCTTTAATATATGGCTTCAATTTAGACAATGAACAAAACCAGTGCATTTATTTACCTTAATAAGTGAATTTATAAATATACAATATTTTTAGTAAATGGTATCAGCGTGAAGTATATGTAAATACATTACTACTTTTTCGCCATAGAGAAAGTCATTGTGGCGACGTGGTAAAGTATTCACATCCTACTATTGCCATCCGAGTCTAAAGCCTCGCTGAGACTTCTGATATTTCCTTTCACATCTATTTTATTATTTCCGGGTCCGTTACAATAAAAAAATATTTTCATCCTGTAAAGTTGTTTCACATTACACATCATGGTCATGTATGCTGGAGACTGTAAAACATGCTTACCTTTCCCTTTTTTGCCCTTATTGAAGCCTGGCCTTCCCTGGTTCACTTTCGTGTTAAATGATGACATGTCCGCTGAGGATTCTTTCGTGTTTGATTTACCTCTCTTCTTCTGCCCGCCAAATCCAAACTTACTATCCTTGTATTGCCGTTTCTTGTTGGCTCTGTTGTAAAACAATTATTTTTTTATTATATTTTCATCGGTGAAAGATTGGGATTTCAGGGTGAAAGAATATTCATAATTGCTAAATATTAATAACTAACACCGAACATTAAAATAACTAACTGCGATGTTGAGTTATGACGTCAATAATGTGTTGGTGACGTCAATATCATCTGCCGGTAACGCTAAATAAAGCGAACAATCATATATAATCTGACTAAAAAATGTAATAAATAGATTATTTAACTGTGTAAATGTGATCGATTTTTAGGAAAAGCCTTCACTCAATTTACACCTTTTGGGTGTGGAACTTATACTGCTCGCCAATCGGGGAGTATAATAAAGGAGTATAGGATCCAAGGACAAAAAACTCCTCATTTGAAACCTACATGTGTGGTGCCGTGTCTTTCTTCTGAGCTGGTCCCTTGTCACCTTTCTTGTGCTGTTTAGTGTCTGTATCATCAAGGAAATCCAGCTTGTCTTTTTGACCTGAAAACATTTGTACAAGTGAATGAGGCACAATAATTACCCTACTTTAACATGCATTTTGAACAGCACAGTTAGAAATGAGTGCTTATAAACACTTGGAGAGTTGTCCATTGCTTTTTTTAAAAAAACACGGCCATTTAAGTATCACATCTAGTAACGTACATATCACCCAGTGTGTCCTTGGGGTAGTAGGAGTTACCCCGAAATTGAGTTTAGGCATGTTATGCACATTCTGGAGCCATTACACATACAGAATATATATATTCACAACATGTTATTTTTTTGCATTTTCCCAAATAAATCTTGATATATCTATATATATATATAAGTTTTACCATTACACTTTATAGATGTTATTAAAACTATGTTTTAACCATTGCCCCAATAATTACCCTTACTTTAACATGCATTAAATGACAGCAGAGTCAGAAATGGGTGCTTATAAACACTTGGAGAGTTGTCCATTGCACTTTTAAAAAAAAAACACGGCCATTTAAGCATCACATCTAGTAACGTACATATCACCAACCAAGGGGACGATTCCTATAACCAGTATGTCCTAAGAGGAGTTACCCAGAAATTGAGTTTAGGCAAGTTATGCACATTTTGGAACCCCGAGTATGAAAAAAACATTGTTTTGAACTTGACCTTAATTTAATGGTGTGGTCACAAAATTTAAAAAATCTTTTTCCATAATTCCATGGGTTTTCTTTAATTTTTGACGCAGAATATATAATGGTACATATTCAACTGCAAGAAAACTGTATAATTTTTTATATAGTATGTATACAAGTATGGGTTTTTACCTTGCTTTTACAGATCTTTCGGTCATATCAAGATGGTGTCTACTTGTAGCAGCGGGTTCAATGTTCAGTTTTATAGTGCTGCCACACTGGAATACCATGCCATAGACACATGACATGATACCCCACCCAGTCACATTATACTGACACCAGACCGACCAGTGCTAGAACTACCCATTATATGCTTAACATCAAGCAAGGGAGCTAGTCTACTAGTACCGTTTTTATGAAGTCTTAGGTATGACCCAGCTGGGAAATGAACCCTCAACCTATCGCATGCAAGGAGGACACTCTACTTCTGAGCCACGCTGCGGTTGTGTATTTCTTAGGAAAAGTACCTTTTTCATGTGACCATCTGATTTAGCCATTTCAGCAAAATAGTCATCCGGCCGGCCGTCTAGTTTTAATTCCGAGTTTGTGTAATTGTGGAATACCATGTAAAACTATGGCCTGTGCCTGTCTGTAACTGAAATAGGGAGAACAAATTAATAATACCAGAAGAAACCTAAGACATGATCCTTCGAAAGTAACAATCACAAATGAGATAAAAGTAGCAGAAATCAGAGCAGGGCGTAACAGTGACTATAACTGTACATCAGGTGAATTTTCATATCTGGCGCAGTGACTATAATTAACCGGACGCCAGTTAAAAATTATCAATCATTTATCCATTTCAACCAATCAAGCCACTGTAGAAGCTATACTCCGACATCAACAATAGGGTGGAGATATCTTAGTACATAAGGTGTCATTTGATATCTGGTACAGGGACTATAATTGTACATCAGGTTAAAGTTCTCCGGCCATGTTTTGTTTCATGAACAAGTTTATGTTTATTTAAATCGAAATCAATACAAAATAATAGATATTTACAATTCACACATTGCGATATCTGTGAAAAGTGAGAATAAGATTTTATTTGATGATGTAGAAAACTTTGAACAGGAAAATTAATCCACAGGTAAATGTATTTATCAATTATCTAACAATAGTTGCGCAGCTATACAATTCAGATTTACCTCATTTCCCCGTGCAGTCACGCAGTGGTAAAAGTAGAATCTATGTCATGCAAATAATACTTATATTCACATACAATTTAGTAGCGGTTTTAAATATATGTTTCTCCCCAAGACTATCAAGAAACGTTCATATGATGTTTGAGTTAAATTTGTTAATTGATAATACTACAAAAAGGGTAGCCATTCATCTTTAAATTTGATCTCTTATCTGGCTCAGTGACTATAATTGTACACCAGGTGAAATTTGGTATCTGATACAATGACTATTATGGTACAGTACATCAGGTGAACTTTGTTATATGGCTCAGTGACTATAAGTGTACATCAGGTGAAATTTGATATCTGGCTCAGTGGCTATAACAGTACATCAGGTGGAATTTGATATTATAAGTGTACATTAGGTGATATTTGATATCTGGCCCAGTGAATATAATTGTACATATGTTGAAATTTGATATCTGCTCAGTGGCTATAATTTTGATATTTGACTCAGTGACTATACTTATACATCAGGTGAAATTTGATATCTGACTCAGCAAATATAATTTTGATATTTGGCTCAGTGGCTACACTTATAAAGCATGACTCAGTGGCTATACTTTTGATATCTGGCTCAATTTGATATTGTTGTTGTTGTTATTTCTAAGGTTTTAAGTCCCTCCGCCAACTAAAACGCCTGGAGAACCCTGGTCGTTATGGGCACAATAGAGTCTGGACTTCTCTAGATGAGTGTGTTGGTTGATCTGGTGCTGCTGCTGTGGTTGTCGCTTCTGTTGTGTGTATGTAGATGGTTGTCGCTTTCGCTCTGTGTAGGTTTCACTGCGGCGGTGAAGTGGTCTGGAATGGTCTGGCGTGGTGGTCTGCTGCTGGCGTGGTGGTCTACATCCGCTACGGTGTCCTACATCCTCTACGATTTGGTGACGGTCTTGCTTAGGGCCGCACCCATCACAGTATGACCCCTGCGCCGCACACACCGCCCGACGTCCTGTCACCTTTGGTCTTCTGTCGAATGTAGGCCTCGACCTTCGCTTCGATACCCGGGATTATGGTTGTTGCGTCCCTGATATCTAGACTCCGGCTCCGGCTCCGGCCCGCGGACCTCTGACTTCCAGGATCTGTAGACATCAGATGATGTGTGCTGTGATGGGATGCAGGAGACATCTTCACATTCAGTCAACCGATATTCAATTCAAACCTCAGTTTGATATCTGGCTCAGTGACTATAATTGTACAGGTGAAATTTGATATCTGGCTCAGCATAATATAATTTGGCTCAGTGGCTATGGTTGTACATCAGGCGAAATTTGCTATCTGGCTCAGTGGCTATAATTTTGATATTTGGCTCAGTGACGATAATTGTACAGGTGAAATTTGATATCTGGCTCAGCTTAATATAATTTTAATATAATTTGGCTCAGTGTCTATAGTTGTACATAAGGTGAAATTTGATATCTGGCACAGTGACTACATAATTTGTAGTGTGTGGTCCAGGTTTGATATAAGATTACCAGCTTTTAGCATACACTTACACAAAAACTTAAAGGGCACTTGTTTACCTAATTATACATTGACATTTTTTATATATATTAAATGCATACTTGTTTTGTCTCTTTATTAAAGGTATATACACATGGCATTCATGATTCTTGATTTATTTATTTTCAAACTTGTAGCAAATTATTCCTGCAGCTTTTTCAACATAACATATATAAAATCATAATTAGTAAAAAAAAAAAATTAATAATAATTCAAAGCAAACTGTTTTCCAT